>OX377204.1:23082622-23137414 GCA_947396885.1 Heligmosomoides polygyrus polygyrus | reverse complement strand
GTGTGTCGATATTTATTTATTTATTTATCTATCTATTACTGCACCTTAAGTGCGCCCAAAAACAGAGTAAAACAACAAGGCAAACTTGCACAAATTCAGTTAACACACATGGAGAACACAAAAAACATCGCTAAGCACTGCAAACTAGTATTTTGTATAGTTTACAACCATCGGAATCTCAAATACAAGTAGCCTGAAACAATGTATGAACAAAAAATTATAATAAAAATAATAGGTAAATTGATACTAATCAAATTATAAAGAATTATTTTGATTGCAGTAGAAGGTGCAGAGGTCAGATAGGCAACCAGTATAGCTATGGTGTGATCCGATTGTATGAGTGAATCACTTTCGAGCAGCCAAAAAGATGGAAGCACCTAGGAGTCCGGTCTTAATTCCGGTCATACCTAGGAGGGCCACAGCCACATTACGCTTATTTAGAAAAATAATTTTTTCATGAAAAACGAGGATTTTGTATACGATCCATTCTAATCATATCGTCATTGCAGCTCCGCCATCGTTGCGGAGATGCTTGTTTTTTTTTTGTTGGACGATGCACAGGGCTCGGATTTTTGTAGGCTTCATTTTGATTTTTTATGATGTTTCCTTAGTATGGCAAAACATTATTTTTGTGGGAATTCCATCGTCCACCATTCGTTTGCCGCTCCGCAGTCGATTCGATGAGCGCTCCGAAAAAATCCAGGAGAAGCACTTAATTCGTCATCAGAAGGTAACACTAAAAATTTTATATAATACTATTTCAAGAGCACAATTTCAGATGCAGACGTCGCTCCTTCAGGTAGAAAAATGTTTCGTGTCCATGATGTCCTGAAAAAAACACCTGCACAAATTAAACAGTGATGATTGGAAGACTGCTACCAGAAAATCTTTATTTTAAAGTGTCGAAAAATAGTACTCAGCTTTATTGTGCCATCAAAGTATTTTTGTTCAGTGACCTTTTTTCATTGTTCTATTGTGTCGAAGCCGCTCCTGAAAATAAGAACTTATTAAAAGGTTCAAAATGCACATAAAACCTTGAAGAAATCAAGATATATAAGGAATAAAACAGTGGAAGAAGGAGGGAGGGGGTCGTACGAATTCCGCTTCGGAGGGGGGGGGGGCCGCAAATTTTCAGCAAAAGTCGAACCTCACGCTTGACCCTGATTCCCCTCCCCACCAAAAAAATAGCACACATTGGCCGCTACGGTTGCTATCAATCTCTAAACGTCGAATGATTCAGCGCAGTTTTGCTCCAAACGCGATCTTTACAGAACTTCAAGGAAATGTTTTGCTCAGGTGCGACGAAGCATGGTCACTGATTGAGACTCTGCGCGGAGAAGACATTCTTATTGGGCGACCACCTTTTCAAGCCATTATCGGTGACCATATCTTCCCAGGATCAGTGCTACCACCATGACATCTTCATCCTGCAGCTGTGTTCTAAAATGTTAAAAAAGGAGTTGTAGGTGGATCTGGATTGTTGAAGAAACAGATCTTAACCCCTTGTGGGGGGATTAATAACAACTGATACAGAAAGTGCAGCAGCAGTTGTTATAATAGAAGCCAAAATATTCGTTGAAACGGTCTCTTTTTCTTTGCTTAAATTACTCAGATTTTATTTTTGGAAAGAAGATATTGTTTTTTCTTCTTCTGAAGAAATGCAATGACCCAAATCAATGACCTTGCGCTTCTATTCACTTTATACAACGCAGAAAGGTTTTTTAGCTCACAAAAACACATTGTTCTAGCTTTCAGCTTTCTAGAAGAGACGAAATTGCAGCTGCGCAAACACGCAGGTTCCGGGTTTATTTTCCGACTTCAGTCGAATAATGCAGCGAATGGCTACTTGGCGGCATGGAAATACCTGTTCACCAGGGGCCGGATTCATCAACAGCTTACAGCAGTCTAACGTAGAAAGCACAGCCGAAATTCCTGATCGGGTCGCTTATTAACAAGTAGTATCTTTCTATATATAACTCGCTTAATCCGAGAGTCACGTGAGGTGGAATGAAGTCAAGAGAGATTACGACAGTGCGGCGTATTCCTGCCGCCTTTCCTTGAAGCTAACCGTGAGCGATTGCTGGCAAGTTGGTAACCTTTTCAGCAGGCAACGCGTCGGGGTATGAATGGGGATCAAGCGCAGAGCGTAGGGATTTAGAAGGCATGCCCTAGACGTCGTCCAACGTGCGTAGATGGGCGTCAGATTACGTGCTGAAGACTTCGTCCAACGTCGCAGACGTCGAAGTTGGGAAGGGATGGGATCAACAAAGGGGAACCACTAGGGAGGGGGATGGTGTATAAGGGGACCAGTATTTTACATCAACACCGTTCAGTGTGTGTCGGATTTCTGAAGAAGGCTTACAGAAGTCGAGGCGCGTGTGTCGGAGTGCAGGAGTGTCATAGGTAGACGTCGTGTGAACGTGGTGACACGTAAATCGGTTCCCAGTGTCACATGTGCGTGCTTGACTCTCACTCCGTTTCTTTGCCAGCATATAGGTAAGGGAGTGTTAGCGGGGAGGGGAGGAAGAGGTAGGAAGAGTGATTACGGGATTCGAAGGAGTATTAGTGCCGTCGGACAGTAAGCGGTGTCGGCCAATACCGATTAGTTTCAATGATGTTTCTGCAGATTAAGCACTTCGGATTGGGACTTTCGTTACCTGTCTCTCGACACATATAGAACGGGCACTTCGGAGAATAAATTGAGAACATGCGATAGAGGGTGGATGGGCTTCATAGGAGCAGTGAAGATTCTGACCCTCCACATCCCGCTGTACCAATTTGTGTAGTAAAACCAGTTTCTACTGTAATAAAAGTAAGAAGGCCTAAAGAAAAAGGAGGAAGATTGGGGCTATCCTATTCTCGGGGTTTGGGGGTAAAGCCCCAACCAGACGTTCAGTGGCGCCTAGCCCGCTGAAGGTCTGGAAAGTTCTGTTAGCGTTGGCTGTAGTTTTAAGAGCTGCAGACGCGTTCGGTCGACGTTTTCTGCTCTGGTACTCTCCCAGATTACCGTTCTTGGTTCTGAAAATCAGGTACAGCTTGTACAGCTCGAGGAGCTTTACCGAATGGTATCAAGATTCCAAAATATCGATCGCGTTGGTTTTTGACAGCGGCGTATTGCGGCCGGGCGTGCGCAGCTGCGAGTTCGATGCGGTTGTTTTCGCAAAAAACTAAGATACGAGGTAGTAGACCGATGAGTATCAGAAAGACACGGCGTATCGCGGCCGGGTGAAGAAACACTCGTGCAGCACGACGTAATCTCTTCATGAACTTCATGAATGAAAAGCTGTTGTACTCGGGCGTATTGCAGAAGAGAAATTTGAACATTTTATCCACGATCGTTCACTAAAACCGACACTTGTCCTCGGCGAGATCGACTGACGGCACGTATTCGTCCCTATTCCGTTTACCCTTTTTGCTCCTGCTACTCGGTGTTCTATTGTCGCTTGCATCATCTAAACATTGCAATTTAGACAAATTTAGCTTATCAGTTTTTAGTTTGAAAATTCTAGCGTCTGCGAAGCTTATCATAAAAACAAGCATCTGTTGTTTTTAATGCCTCTTCACAGCGGTATGAACAATGACCGTTGCTTTTTATTAGAATCAACACTTAGAGGATCGGAGGAGCTCAAATAAGAGGGATTTACAGCTATCTTCAAATTATATGACGAACCCCTCATCACTGTTGAAAGCAATACTCACCTTTTTTAAAACTGTTGGACCCATCTACCTGAAAATACTTATAAATCAGTGACTCTACGAGGTTAGTTGCTGAGCTATTAACGTGAAGTCACTTCATTGGCACCATCACGATTCCACTCCACTGAAGGCGAACGAACATGAGCTGACTGATCGCTTTGTTGGCTCTGAAGAATTCAGTGGTAGGAGTGCCAGCACAACCACATCGCGAACAGAAGATAAACAGAAGGAAAACAGAGGAAAGAAGATAAACATTTTCACATCAAATTGGGGACACTCTTGTAGCGAACCCGAGACTTTTGAAATCTAAGCGAACTCTTCGCAGTCGGAAGGCGCTCCTTCTGCATCAAACTAAAGACTCTCCAAAGGGAGAATTTTAATGCAAGTTTCTTTGACGTTTTAATTCACCTTTCCAATAAGCGAACCTGTTATTTACAGGTTTGTAATTTTTTATTTTAAAGCTAAACTGACGGCCAAAAAGTTGTTTAGAAAAGCAGGAGAGCGGATATCTTTTATTTTTTAAGAAGAGATTGTGCAATGTCCTCGTTCAAGGCATCGCGATTTTTATTCGATTGGCAGCAAAATTTCTGTATTCATGGAGTTTACACCTGTAAACGATATTGCAAAAACAACTGCAAAAACACACCTATCCTCACTCTAATACAGTTTTGCAGTTTTGCAGTTTATTACATCTGTAAAAGGCAAATGTGAGAAAAACAAACCAACAACAAGGAAGTAACTCAAGAAAACGCAGATCAGCACACAAGAACGAACACCAAATCGGGAAAGGTAGTCGGTAATACTTATTGATCTATCTCAAGAAACGTCATATCTAAATAATGCTCGGCTAGCAAAGCGCCTGAATTGGCTTATTGATAAAGCATCGGGCATATTTTCCGTGAGCTTTAGATACGCACTTCCTGCTCTATACTTGAAAGTGTTGGCATACAGCCTGGTTTTTGGGCGAGATGAAGTGATTTTTAGTAGACCAGCTCAAGTTCGTGAATCAGCTATGACAAATAACTGCTTCATGTTGTTACAGGATGTTTTGTTGCGGTCAAAACTCTTGCGCCAGGCGGGACTCGAACCCGCATCTTCTGCTTTCCGGGCAGCGATGTTCGCCTTACACCACCGGCGCTGTTTGCCCGCACGTAACATCCGCGATATCCTCCAGGTCTGTCAGCACCCACCCGTGATACGGGATGGGCCGGCCGCTGATATCAGCATGGAACCGGTCAAGCTGGAGACCTTACTAGTAACAATGCTTTAACACATTTGCTGCGCTTAACTGCACTTTAAGCAGCACTTTAACTGCTTCATGTCTAGTACTTTTCTAGTGAGCCTATGGTGTAACAATTTATGAACCATACACACATCGAAAAGTTTACGCCGAGAAACAAGCGATGGAAGTTCAAGAAGTTTGTTTCTTTCTACGGCATTTGGAATTCTGTCGTAACTGTATGCTCCAGACCGGGCTAGAAGCTTACGAGTGAAATTATTTTGAACTCTTTCAATGCAGTATATGTCTTTCTTCTTAGAAGGGTTGAGTACTGTGACACTAGACTCCACAATTGGACGAACATATAATTTATAAACTCGGAGAAGAATTGACTTGTTCTTGGTACAAAGTCCTCTAAAAATATGAAAGGTACGCACAGTTGCGATCTTACATCGAGCTCTGATGTGCTCAGAGAAATTTAGGTCGCTATTGTAGTGAAAGCCTAGATCTCTAACGGAATTTGTAGGAAAAATTGTAACCCCGTCTATGGTGTAGGAATGAACACGATGAGGTGAATTAGCTTTAAGCTGCATAAAAGTCGTTTTTTCTGCAGAAAGAGGCAACTGCCATTCCTTCGTCTAGTTTACTAAGGGATCAATTGCCAAGTGCATTTTATGAGAATCATCTGTTTCCACAATCGGTTTGTATATTTACACGTCATCCGCATACATTTTTATCGAAATGCCAAGTTCTTGAACGACCTGTGGTAAGTCACTCGTGTGGATGTTGAAAAGAACAGGTGAAAGGACGCCCCGTTGAGGTACTCCACTTACAACGCTCTTCACATCCGACAGCGTATCTCCTATCTTTACTTGAAACGTCCTGATAGACAGATAGCCAGCAATCCATTTGATGAGAGTCGGATGAAACTGTAGTCTCTCTAGATTGAATAATAATTTTCTGTGGGACACCCGATCAAATGCTTTTGCGAAATCGAAATATACGACGTCACAACTGCACTTGTCACTTATTGCGCTCCTCCAGTCGTCAATACATTCAAGCAAGTTGGTTTCCACAGAACGGCCAGGAAGAAATCCATGTTGATGCTCACTGATAATTCTGTGAGTAGAAAGAAAATCAATTATGTGCTCTTTCAGCACCTTTTCAAACAACCTACATAAAATGGAGGTGATGCTTACAGGACGATAATTCTGTGGGTTACCAGCTGGTCACTTTTTGAAAACAGGCGTTATAAAAGAATGTTTCCAACGTAAAGGAACCTCGCTGTACATCAATGACTGATTGAAAATTTATGCAAGGGGACTACATATACATAATAGTTCGTGTAAGTCGCATTTTTACGGTGAATCAAATAGATAGAAGTTGCAGTGAACATTTCGAGTTCATGGCTCGATCTAGCCTTTTAATGCACTATACGATTGCTGCTTGTGCGTAAGAATAGAAGTTAGCGTTATGTGCCATTTATCATTCTAGCGTCTGAACTGAAAATATTGAAAAAAAAACAAAATTTTCTTGAACAAAAAGTGTTCTAACCATCTTGGAGAGTCTGTATTTTAACCAGCAAGAAGGTCATTTTAATTTCGAAGAGCTCGTTTTGATTTAAAAAGTTTTAGGCTTAGGCTTAGAACAGCGTCCCGTTCGACGTGAAAATGGTGCGAATGGAAACCGAAGGCTGTTTTATGAGGTACTGGGTCTACTACTTCCATAAAACTTTGTCAGCCTCGGAATAACTTTGTTGCACGTTCACAACACGAAGACTCATTGACTACGCCTTGGCTAAGTAAATAGAATAAATTAAACTGTAAAAGCGCAATGAATACTCGAAGCAGAAGGATGCTGTTAGGGGTGTCGGAACATTTATGGTTAATAGAAGGGTTGAAAACCTTAGAAGTAAAGGAGCTGCACAGCTATGCGCCTATGTTCATGATCTAGTGCACACCAACACGGCTGAAAAGCTCGCTCACATCAGAATCTTCCATCATGAAAGGAAGATTAACAAGTTTGGCTCTGTGCACACTGTCCGAGTCGGTTATAGTATCCGGCTTCTTCGGAGCCTGAAATTTGGCAGAATTCTGAGAGCATTTACTGCCTTTCCGTTCTTTCGAAGTGCACTTACTGGAGGAGGCAGTTCAATGTGTATGATTTCCTCCTCTCCAGGCGTCGGTGTCTTCGGACGACTCTTCCGCTCTGACGTGGTCTTGCTCATCGACTTCGTGGTCTGAAGAAGGTTTGAGCCAAATGAATTAGAATGCTTCTGGCACCTTTATACTCCAACTCTGGACACGAATTCGTCCTAGCTCTAGCCAGGGAATCAAACACACCCGTTTCTCAGCTTCGACTCGCTCCCGGAGCTGAGCTTTGTCTACTTCTGACAAAAGCACGCCGCTCGTGACGATCTTGAAAGGGCTATAATTTCTCAAAAGCCACGAAACTGGTGGCAGAATGAATTTGACAACTCACTGCCAAAGAGGAATCACGAACAGCCGCTTGAGCAGTGGCAGACGCCTGAAGAGCAGGCCGACGAACTGCAGAATCTCGAGCGGTCGCTGATGATTCGCGAACGGCAGCCTGCGCCTTATAAGATTCTCGCGACACTGACTCTCTTGACCTTGATACTTTCTCCTTGCTCCTAAATTTACAAAAAGAGTAAAGCATTGGTACGACTGCTGTAGTGGGACTTGAGTCGGCATACCCTGGTGCACTATATGCGATTTGTTTCTTTGGAGCAGGAAGAGTTGAGAAGTTTCCTGAGAACCAGCTTTTAGAAGAGAGTGAAGGAAAGGATCAAGGTAAGCGTGGTCAGTCAGGGTCGCCCGTTAATTGTTGATGCATATCAGGTAGCACTTTCTGATGCAGAATCATACCCCCAGCGCTGGAGTTCTGTGCATGGTAGAGATTAACCGAGTCATACAACCAAAAAACAACAGCATAGTGGATTGCGCTATTCTCTCGATCATTCGGCCCAGCTGATGCACAGTTCGCACAGCGCATCATCCAAAGTACTTCCGAGCAGATTATATAGCCTAAGCAAAAAAGAGCATCCCTTTTATCATTCCAGGAGGGCTTTCCTCCCTTTAATTCCCGCTTGTTCTCAGCATAGCTTATGCTGGGTATGGACGACTACTTGGGGGTCTTTTTATATCACAGCAAAAAACCGAAAATTTACAGAAAGGACTGTGTTGCATTTACCAGTGAATGTCTTTCCTTAATATCTGTTGACTTTGGCCTAAACGCCTTCATGTCAAGGGCCGTCATCATCTGGCTATCAGACTACCTGCTGCATGCACAACTCAGTTGTGCTGGAATCACTATTCGAATAGGTGTCTGAATGATTTTCATTCGAATCTAAATATTCGTTTTTGGATATTCAAAAAACGCATTTTTCGAATGCAATCGAATTCGAGTATTCAGAAGAACTGCACTTTTCGCACTTTTTTGTATACGAATTATAACATTTGAAGCTTGTGAGCATTCGAAGCCATTCAAATATTCGAAAAAATTTCGAGAGCACTATTTGCAACTATTATATTAGGTTGTTCCATAAGTTCCCGCCGTTTTTTTCAACGACTCATTGTGGATTTCGCAGGCAGTCTCTTGCATAGCGCTACACAGCTTTCGAAGGAGAATGAGATTTGCTCTATCAAAGCATTATTGCATTTCTTTTTTCATCCTGAATTTTGTCAATTTTTAGGTCGTTGAAGTGAAAAGTGAAAAAGCGAATAATAGTACAATTCATGTCACCTCATACTGATTCCTTTCCTTATCTGTCTATCGCTTGGAAATGAAAAGACTTTGAACGCCTCGTTCACATTTGACTTTGGCTTTCCAGGCTCTGACGAAGTTAAACAGCCGAAACGCTCATCGAATAGAGACGCCAACATCTTGGATTTGCCGGTATCCACACATAATGCAGAAGTAATACCGATTGAGTCAGAGCTTGCGCCTTGTTAGACAGTGAAATGAGTTATTTCAAGGCACGCAGAATGTGAAATGAGCCGGAGAGGGGGGGGGGGGGGGGAGAAAAGGGTTTCAATTCATCAGATTTGTCTGGAATGAGCGGCGGCGGTTTCACCTAACTCTTGTTTGCAGTTTGCAGTGTATGGACTACAAGTCCGTTGATGGTTTTTACATTGCTGTCTTTTGTGGGAATTTTATTGATGGTTTAATTACCTAAGTTTGAGGTTTTGGCCATTATGAGCTCGACGGAACTAATCGAATTTCCTTATGAGCTGTAAGTAAGCCTTTCTTTGAAGACGACAGAGCTTACTTTCGATTAAAAGATTTCTCTCTTCTTCTCGCTGTTTGTCTCGATGACGTTTCCTTTCTTCTTTTAGAGCCCTTGCCTTCTAGAATTGATGAACGATTTCGGTAGTATGAACAAGCACGGCGCTAGAGGTGGCGAGTTGTTCCTCACAAACTGTGAGTCGGAAGGCTTACCACCACTTCCAAATCTTCAACTCTTTTATTATAGGATTTCCATTTGTTTCGGTCTAATGATCTCATTTGATTAATGGCGTCATAGTGGTCCTGCAATGCACCATTTCTTAGAAATAATCATGTGGAAAGAAGAATTAGTGCCGAGAGGAAATGATGTAGAAAAATTTGAAAATTTATATCTGCTATGGAATTTAAAATTTCATGTTGTGCTTGGGACGCGTGCAGCGCAGTCGGAGGAGGCGCCGGCTGTCGCCTGCACCCGATACCAGGTTCCTGGTTTGGATTTCCCGCCCAGGCCAACCAAGTCTTCCATCCCTCCGGGGTCGGTGAATTGGTACCAGACTTGTCTGGGAAGGATAAAGCGCTGACTTGTTCATCGGCTGGTCACCGCAAGTCATTGTATGGCCAAATACGCATTCAACTCGCCTCCACGAAATCCCGTGGAAGTAGAATGCGTCCCAAAGGAGATTGAATAACGCCGTCCTTTATCCTTATCCTTTATGTTGTGCTTGTGTGCTCAAAACTCTCGTTGCTAATATGACCACTCCCAGCCTAGGAGTATTCCTTTCTTCTAACATAGATGGATGTTTATTGAATAGAAGATGACCGCGGAGATGCTCAGGTTGAGAAGCCACTGGATTAGTTTTGGAAACTGGACACTGATTATGGGGCGAACGGGCACTTTATTCAGATAGCGGGGCCTTAAAAGTGGCAGACAAATATATGTATTAAGAAAAAGTTACGCGATTGGTTTTGGTGCTATCATTTAAGCGTGCGTCGAGACCAACTGGATGGCAGAATAGATTACCAAAGGAAATTGCCGGAAATTAGTAAAGCAGAGCCTAAAAGACGTATAGAAAATATTTTCAGAACATACTTTTATTTTTTTAAGTACTTCTGATATTTCAGCCTTCGCCTCTGCGACCGTTTTCTGAAAGAAGAAAGCTATATACTTATTGCTGATTATTCAATGGTTCGGCGAAAAAATAGCCGAAGAAAGGCGAACCCAGTAATTATTAGCTCAATAATTGCCTGACAATCAAGAACGGAGGCAGAATTGAAGAAAAACGATTTTGCGTAGAACGACGACATACTGAGCTAGCCTAGGATGCGGCCTTTTCTCGTAGTGGAACTGTAGCACACTGGGGGGACAACCGATCCACACGTCCGTTGGCGATGGAGCGCGGAAATTTTCGGCGCCTTGACCCCTGTCCGCGACGTTTCTTTCTACATGGCCTGCTTTGGGAAGCGTTTAACTGCAGTTGTCGCACAATTGAACTTCTTCGGTAGAGTTCTAGCTAGAAAATTGTTCTAAATAGATGGGCTTGAAATGAAGCGTCTTACTCGAATTGTCTCCAAGTCTTCATTGTCTCTATGTTTTCAATACTACAATACTCAATACTTCTGTTGGGGTTTAGGAGCTCATTCGGTTTGCGAATGGGTTTTGCACTCTTTGAGTTCAGGGGTGGGTCTCATGTAAATTCTGATCACCAATCCGGCGCATGTGACCTCGACGCGCGCACTTCAAACTCGCGTCCGATTAGAGCGCGCTAACCACAAGGCGCTCCAGTCGTGGCGCGACTTGACTGGTGGATGTTGGATGTCTGCCATCCAAGCTGCTCGTGTGGAAACTGCTTTCGTCGCTCAGGGGAGTCCGCAGCAGGATTCTGCGCTCTTCGAGCGCGAAACCAGGTCAGAACACGCAGGCCAATTATGTAGACGTCAAAACTCCTCAAATCTCAACCACTCACTTGAAATGCAAAAATTACTGAACGCGGGAGAACCGAACCGCGACTTTCCCCACATGAAGCATCGCCACTATCCACTGCTCCACGACCTTCTTGCCGGGAGTGCCATCAAGGGCATACAAGATATCTCAACCCGTGAGTGAGCGGAGCACCTTGGGGTTAGCGTGCTCTAATCGAACGCCGAGTTTGAATTGCGCGCATCGCGGCCACACGCGTGCGGATTGGTCGTCGGAATTAAGGAATTTACACGAGATCCTGGAGAGGAACTATAGGCTGTGTTCCGTCTGCTACTTGTGCGAAAACTGTTCACATAGCTCATCCTGGGGTCGGATTCATCAACGACTTACATAACTTTAACGAAGAATTTACGGCGGAAAACTCAGATAACGCGGCTTATCACTCACCATATCGCGTGATAAGCCGCGCTTTTATACTCCCGCCGAGGATCGGCGCGATTTACGGTAGGTACGTTTGACTAAGAAGGAAAAGGTCTGAAGCGTATGTCGGAACGGGGGGAGCGAGTCATATAGGGAGGATCCTCATCCCTCAATTGGTTTGAAAATGTGTTTATTTTTTGCCAATCACCCAAGGAGTAGGGGGTCACAATGGAATACGGCGCAGGCGCGTTTGGGGGTCTTGTACGCCCGCGATGCTTCTGCATCCAGTGGCTCGGAGCGCAGGTGGGTAGAGGGTTGACTCATGCGAAAGAGGTCAGGGGTTTGGCTCCTCTGCGTTGCTGCACTTTCGAATTTCAACTGATTGGTAGAGATTTGGGGGATTCTGACGTCTATAAAAGTTTCAAACGTTTTCTGCACATTTTCCAGCGTTACGTTGTGGTATCCAACATGGTGATGTATAAATGTTCAACACCAGGTACACAGGTACAAGGTGCATGAAGCACCACTGGGTACCTTACGGGTAGCGCATAAAGGCTATAGGCTCCTCATAGTCTATTTCTATACATGAGCCGAAGGCCTCAGGAAAAGCCATCCTGCTCGGATTCTCGAAGGAGACCACGTTGTGACGTCGGTGGTGATTCAAATGAGAAACGAGGTGTGCGGATCCCGCAAATTTAGCTAAACGGCATCGACGCACTCTTTCCCTCACGTCTGCCTGTCACCTGGAAATCAGAGGTCTGCTGAAGGTTTTCTAGATATTAACACCAACAATGTCCGCTGACGGTCGAGTGGTGATCCACCTGCTCACGCTGAAGTGTGGCCCACCTTTAGACAAAGAATCTTCGAAAAAAAGAAATCAATCTGGTCGAACGGATGGCCAGCAAGCTCAAGGAATTCAAGGCACGTCAACTTGAAGTAGACGAAGACGTTGTGGTTAGAAATCCGGTCAGTAATAAGCAAGTCGAAAGAAAGTTATTCTCCACAGCATACGGCTCGAAAATGCGCAGAAAACGTCTGAAAATGGTACGTCAGAATCCCCCAAATCTCAACCAATCAGTTGAAATGCAAAAATGCAGCAGCGCTGAGGAACCAAACCGCTGACCTGCCTCGCAGGAGTCAACCTTCTACCCACCTGCGCTCCGAGCCACTGGCGGAGCGGAGGCATCGCGGGCGTACAAGACCCACAAACGCGTGCTGCGCCGTATTTCATTGTGACCCCCTACTCCTTGGATTTAGCGACTTGGCAAAAAAATAAACACATTTTCAAACCAGTTGAGGGGTGAGGATTCTCCCTATATGACTCGCTCCCCCCGTTCAGACATACGTTTCAGACCCTTCCCTTGTAAGGTCATGGTCACGGATTTTGCCCAAACTTCAGCGCGATACAAAAAATGGATGTTAGATTCGTGATCTCCACCCCAAATAGCCCCTAGGCGAAGTTAGAGAAAAATTAAATCGGTGATTATGACCTCGACTGCCTTAGTCACCCGAACCTACCGTAATCATTTTCAAAAACGGATGTCAGATTCGTGATCAACACCCTAAATAACCCCGGGTGAAGTTAGGTTGAAAACTTTTTTCGAACTCTTCTCTACCTCTAGAGCCCTGAAAGTACAGTAGCGTCATCATTTTTCTACACCCTTTTTGTTCTGCTGACGGGGAACCTAAACAAAAAGGTCATAGCAAAATAGTCCATCCGGGTCTGAAACCTCCCAATCCACATCGAGTCTGCCGCAGGTGATCGCGCCGCACCACGCCCTTCCCTCCTGTGGCGCGATTCGCCGAATACCGTGATCCAAAATTGGGCGGCGGAGTATGAAGGCGATGAGGCGCCGCTAGGCGACGCGAAAAATCGATAGTATGCCAGCCATCACGCAGCGCCGCGCGGCGGGGCGAGTATAAAGGCGCCTTACCAGGAAACTATCTCAACGGTAGGTCGGAACGGCACAAGTGTTGTATGTGAGCAGAATCGCCTTTCTCTGGAAAACAGCAAAATGCAAATATCTCGACCCCAGTGCGACTCTTCGCAGAGTTAGGGAAATCGGAACTTGGGCCGTTGGCGGCGTTAGTCCTCGAGCTGCACACGTAGGGCGTGCTCAAGTTGGCTGGAAACAGCGATCATGAGGATTAAGCAACGGCTCTACCCTCTGCGCCACTGTCACTCGCTCGTCATCGCTGTTTCCAGCCAACTTGAGACCACCCTTCGCGCGCAGAGGACTAACACTGCCAACGGCCCAGCTTCCGTCGTCCTTAACTCTGCCAGAGTTGCTTTGTGGTCGAGATATTTGCACTTTATTGTTTCGCAGAGAAAGGCGATTCTGCCCATATACAACACTTGGGTCGTTCCGACCTATCGTGAAGATAGTTTCCTGGTTGGACATCAAGTCCACTCTAGGGAACCTGAACAGTCTCTCATTTATGCTCGACGTGTCTCACTCGTCATTGCACGCAAGCGCGGTGCGTTACGTTAGGTGTCTTCCACTACAGTAGAAGACGAGGCGACACGCTCGACTACCGCAGGCAGACTGGGTTCCGCGCCCGTCTCGGACGAAATTTCCCTATGAGATGTGCTAGAGCGCGCATTGCTTCTTTGGAGGGTTCATTTCTAGGACGGTGATTTGCTCGATGAGTCGACTCTCCTTAGCTGAGCCCTCCTCCAGTAACGTGACCTCATTCTCTAGCTCACTTCGAGGAGCAGCTTTGTGCTACGTTACATCGGTAGTTTAGTTTGGTTTTTTCGCATAGTTTTAAACGTAGCGTAACGCCGTATTATTGACGAATTCCAGCCTAACAGCAGGAAGATAATCTAACACCGCCTTTCTCCTGTTTCCAGAGGGTTGCCTCTATTCTTTTATTTATTAGCCGCCTAGTTCTTTTTTTCAATTGAAGCTGCTAAAAAATAGAATGGTTCTTGGAAGAACATTTCTCCCGATGTCTCTTGACTTTTCCATGCTATAAAGAAGGCAGAAGACGTCCACCCAGATAAAGTACACAAAACAGTCTTGACTCTACACCATGACAAAAACGGTTATTGTTATCGCTGCTCATTAGCATCCCAAGATCCAAGGCACTTAAACGTGGAATTATTGTAATATCTGGAATGGACGCAATACCACTAACTTTTGATCGGGTAGTAACTGTGAGTAATTGTGTAGGCCAAACACACATTCAACGACTGACATCCAGGGCCGGATTTATCAACGACTTGCAGCAATTTAACAGAGAAAATCACAGCCGGGATCCCAAATAGTGCAGCTTATTAAGCGATATGGTGAGCGATAAGCCGAGTTTTTCACTGTGAATTCTCTGTTAAAATTATGTAAGTCGCTGATGAATACGAACCCAGAAGAGCAGGTATAGCCGACGCATCCCTAAAGGTGAGTGTTTTCTTAGGTAACAGAGAAGTTTCACCGGAAAGCTCACAAACTAGAACGAATCTGCATGTCTTGCAGCATCAGCTATGATAAGTTTGTTTAGAAAGTAGTTTGTTGCACCGCTACAATTTTTAATGGAGGATTCACTCTCTCTATATATCTGGATTAAACCTATTTCTCTTTTGCTCGTATTCATGGCTGTACTTCTGTATTTGTTTGATAGTTCACAATACCATACAATCAAATCGAACACACTGCAATCATGAAGCCACAAATAACACGACGCGAACATCGGCGGTAATTCTTTCGTGCTTGAGTCAGGCCCTACACTTCCAATGGTCACTAATAGCAGTTTGTATGCCTTCCTGGTGTGCAAATGAGTAGAGATGAAGGAGCGATTCTATGTCTAGTAGGCCTCATAGAGTACTACTCATGTTTAGTGACTCTAGAACTATGTTTGTGGGATATCTTCGAAACTACGTAACCAGTTCTCAAGTGAGGAAATGCCTCAATTTGCCCTTCTGAATTTGAATGACTTCTGTTGTTTCTGACGACCAATCCTACGATCGTGAAGGATCATCTACATAGCCCACCCATCACAACGTCAAACGTAGGACTCGTCTAAATTGTTCTTCATTATCCGGCCCAGAATCGCCGGATAACGAACAACAAAACGGATAGGCCAAAATATCCGGAAACCGGATAACGCATAACGAATAACGGTTAATCCGCCCATTCCTGATGCAGAACCCAGCCGCGAACTCTCCCAGAGAGCCGAGCACAGTTTCCACACAAGCAGCTTGGATGGCACCCACCCTGGAGCCCCTTTGCCGAGCCTGGTTCAGCGATTGCACAAGGTACACCTTACCCGACGCCTAAGGATACGGTGTAGATTTTGTGGGGAGAACAGCCAGGGGCCGTATGCTCGTTTTCCCCCGGTGGGGGAAAAACAATCAATATCAACATATCATATCACACCCCAGTCCCAATTGGGGGAGACTAGGGATAGACGAGCATACGGCCCCAGGATGTACGAAGTAGGCCACGTCCCTCGCAGGAGGGGGCAATCGATCTTCCCCTCATGCCCCTGGGTAACCCCCCCCCCAACTCCCTAGGCTTCCTTGAGAGTCTAATGGCCGGCTTTCGAAACTTTAGAGACACAGAACAAATTTTCTGGGCCCCTCGGTACCCTAGGATAGGAACTCGACTCCGCCTCCTTGCCAACTCGGCCGTGCAACCCGCTCCACCACCATTTTGTGGCCGTATGACAAAATCGTGCTTGTGATCGCACTGTTCATGTCCGTTTCGCTTTTTAGCGGCGCCTTCGCAATCCCCTATCCGTTTTTATAGCGACTTGCAGCTTCGACATTGATCAGCCCGATACGTTTCCGTTTTGTCTTAACTGAGTCAAATAACGGCGATACGATGAACTGGGAGCTGCTGCTGAAAACTGTGGCGCAATACGCGGAAGAGGGAGGCAGCCTGTGGGCTTTCACGTAGCGGAACGTAGCAGTTGGATATGGTAACGTGGAATTTCCTACTTTGTACACAAGCTGACGCGTACTTACGTGCAGGTTACAGCGAGAAGGGCTTGGGTCAAACGCTACGTCTCGCTCGAACTAAACGGTTGAAAACTTGTCGTACACGTGGGAAACGCTGCGCCACCTCGCGCTTGTGATTGAATACTGATGGGCCTCTCTTCCGCGCATTCCGCCAGTACTGTTGCTTCTAAAGGTCCCCACACACTTCTGCGGCAACGTCGCTCACCGCAATGGTTAAGGATAGGGCAGAGACGCGCCGGCGGCGAGCCCAGCTGCCGTGAGAGTCTGTCTGCGCTCTCCCTTTTGCGCCCGCAGACGATGAGTAATGCCGTTCATCGCGCCGGCGGCCGCCGCTGAATGGGATGACTCATCTTTTTCGCCGTTCGCGGCCCGCCGTTCGCCGCAGAGGTGTGCGGAGGCCTTAACAGTTTCAAAGAACTTACCGGCTCATTTGCAGCCTGTTTAGACATTAGCCTCCCCATTGTAATTAATCTATGTTGGTGAAATTTCAGCACAAGCTTGCTTGATGATGAGGCTGAGTTCTCTCTGAGAACCAACCAGATGAATGGAAATAACAAAACTGGAGCATACCTCCTCTTCAGAGCTTATCAGCAAACGGATCATTTCCTTAGAAGTAGTGATAATGTTAGCATTGTTAAGCGAGTCTCTATCATCGTCGCTGCGTAGACGCTATGGAGTAGATCTACTATCTAGGAGTCATTGTGTGTACCACCCTTAGCTGCAAGACCCGTATGAACCACTCCTTGACAGAATAGAACGGTGCTTTCATACTTTCTTCAGAAACTTAAAGTTTACCCATTTTTCCGTCCGGCGCAACTCGAGAGGGAGGGTGATCATGTATGACAGCCCGGATCTATCCTAGCCGGGACGGGCAGCAGTAAAGTGTCAAGTGCCTTCGTCGTCATATGCTCCTCAATCACATCCCCTGAGCTTTAATAAAAGCTCTATCGTATGTAATGGGACAACAGCTGAGGCTGTCCAAGAAGGGATTTGAGGCAAAAATCACTACATGCTCAGTCCGATTGGGTTAGATGTCAGCCCTACACAACGTTTTGTGCTGTACGAAACTGAAAATGTTTTAAGGCAGTGGTGTGTTTTATCCATACGGTAGGGTCAAGCGTGGAAATACTCTGCCGTAGTGATAAAACACAACGTTCGATATTTGCTGGAAATTCGCGACCCCTCCCTCAGAAGCGGAATTCGTACGACCCCTTCCCTTTTCTTGTGTTTCTTGATTTTTTAAAGGTTTCCTGTGCGTTTTGAACTCTTTAATAAATTCTTCTTTTCAGGTGCGGCTTCGGCACTGAAGAGAACAATGAAACGGGTTCCCTGAACAACCCATGTTTTCAGAACACAATAAAATTCTTTAAAATTTTGAATGCTATTTTTCGACACTACAAAATAAAGATTTTCTGGTAGCAGTCTTCCAATCACCAATGTTCAGAATTTATGCAGTTTTTTTCAGGACGTCATGGACAGGGAACATCGTTCTACGTGAAGGAGCGACGTTTGCATCTGAAATTGTGCTCTGAAATTGTGTTGTATAAAATTTTGAGCATTACTTTCTTACGACGACTTAAGTGCTTTCATTATTAATTTTTTTGAAGCGTTCATCGAATTGATTATGGAGCGGAAAAAGGAAGGATGGACTTCCCTATGGAAATAATTTTCTCCCAACCTAAGGGAACGACATAAAAAACGAAAATAAAGCTCATAAACCCCAACTCGGTGCATGATAAAGATAAAGGATAAAGGACGGCGTTACTCAATCCCTTCTGGGATGCGCCAGCGCATTCTACTTCTACGGGATGTCGTGGAGGCGACATGAATGCGTATTTGGCCATACAATGACTTGCGGTGGCCAGGAACAATTCAGCGCTCTATCCTTCACAGACAAGTCTGGTACCAATTCACCGACCCCGGAGGGATGGAAGGCTTGGTTGGCCTGGGCGGGAAATCCGAACCAGGAACCTGGTATCAGGTGCACGCGACAGTCGTGCCTCCATGATACAGCAAAGAAAAACAAGAGCGATGACGGAACTGCGATGACGATATGATTAGGATAGATCGTAAGCGAAATGCATGTTTTTCATGAAAAAATTATTTTTTAGCCGAAGCAAACCAGCCATCCCATACGAATAAAGTTTTGCCACAAAAACTTCCAAGTATTGGTCAATGCGCAGTGAAAAAATCATGATTTTCTGGATCGTACAGGATGAATCGACTTCCGGTCAACTTTGCACCAACGTCATCGTAGCATAAACTTGAACGTTCACAAAAAGGTTCATAACTCGGTAAGTTTTTCGAATTTAGAAGAGTACGCCTGCTTTTCAAAAACAAGAAGAAAAGTCCTCTCTCGCTATGTAAAAATAAACTTCCAAAAGAGGGTCTTCATGAGCGGCAGGTGGTCCAATTTCTGGTCCATTTCGCAAAATTATGTACCGAAAATCGAATCCCCCGCCCCGCATGAAGACCCCTTTCTTGGAAATCAGTTTTTATATGGTCAGAGAGCATATTTGTTCTATTTTTTGGCCGAACAGAATTTTTGATTTTCGAAAAGTTGGCTGAGTTATGAACATCATCATTTTCAGTAGCGTTTGTCCCGCTTGGTGACGGGGCCCGCTCTTCTCGTGTGGTGACGCCATTTCTCCCGATCAAATGCTTGATCGGGATGTACACTAGCTATCTTTAAGACCAAGTGCAACGTGTCTAGCCAACGTTGCTTCGGGTGTCCTCTGGGCCGTTTTCCAAGGACTTCAAGATTCAGGCAAGTCTTACAGACGGTGTCGTCGTTAGCGCGAAGGACGTGGCCATACCATCGTAGACGAGCTTCGCGCAACTTGTCGGCTATCGGGACGACACCGAACCCTTGTCGTATGGTGTAATTGCGAACGCGGTCCAATCGCGTTACTCCGGCCGTCCACCTTAACATCTTCGTCTCCATTACACTGAGGCGGCTTTCAGTTTCCCTCGTCACGGGCCAGCACTCAGCACCGTACGTCGCTACTGGGCGGACGACTGTTCTATAAGCCTTCGACATGAGGTACTCGGGTATTGTCTTATCGCAGAGAACCCCAGTCAACGACCGCCATTTGGACCAGGCTGCACTTACGCGCGCATTCACCTCCAACTTTAGGCTGCCATCGGACGTGATCGCTGACCCGAGATACTTAAAGATGTGACTCGTGAGAGGTCAGTACCATTGATCTTGATAGATCCAAGCTCATTCATATCCGTCGTCAAGTACTCCGTCTTTTTGACGTTAAGCTTGAGTCCGAACAACGCCAAGCGATCGCACCATTCCTGTGCCTGTCGCTCGAGTTCGGTTTTATCTTCGCAGGCAAGCATGACGTCGTCAGCATAGAGCAGCGTCCAAGGTACCGCCATCTGGAGATCTCGTGAGATAGCATCCATCACGACCACGAAGAGCAGTGGGGATAGCGCAGATCCCTGGTGCACCCCTACAGAGATGGGAAATCGAGGTGCCTGCTGGCGCTCGCACTCGACTCCTTGGGCAAGAGTACAGAATGCGCACCCACTCAATAAGCTCTTCAGAGATACCATGTTGCCGCAACGCGTACCATATAACTTCTCGCGGAACGCGGTCGAAGGCCTTCTATAAGTCCAGGAAGGCAAAATGCACCGGTTTCTGTTTCTCGCGGTGCTTCTCTAGCAGAAGACGAACGGAGTGTATGGCATCAACCGTCCCACAGCCGGCAACGAAACCACACTGATTCGTGGAAAGTTGGACGACATCCCGGATACGTCTATCGACAATTCGCTCAAAGATTTTCATGGTGTGTGAAAGTAGGCGAATCGGGCGGTAGCTAGCGCAGTCCGCAAGGCTGCCCTTCTTCTTCCAAATCGGGGTAGTCCTGCTTTGCTACCAACTCTCAGGCACTTTCTTCTCAGCAACAACCTGATTGAAAAACTCTGTCAGCCAGTCAGCAGGGCACGAGCCCTTCGACTTTCACAGGTCGGCTGGCAGGTCATCGGGACCAGTGGCTTTGCCTGACTTCATCTTCCTCAGGGCTGCTTCGGTTTTGCTCACTGTGATCTTCTGAACGAGACCGCATACAGGAGATGGGAATGGAATAGCAGGATGCTCAAATTCAACATTCGAGATTTCCTCGAAGTAGTCGTGCCATCGCTTCACAGCCCTCTTACGATCCATCAGATGGTGACCGTTCTCGTCGTTAATGCCAAAGAACTTCTCGATGTCTTCTGCTTGGCGACAGCGAGCTTTGGTGAGTCGGTAAAGATAACGCTCACCATCGCGCGTTTCCATTTTTTCGCTGACTTCAGCGTAGTATGCGGCTTTAGCAGCGGTCACTGCCTTCTTTGCCGCTTTCTTTGCTTCTCGATAGTTCCGCCAATTATGGACTGTTTTATCACCGATAAACACATGATAGAGCAGTTTCTTTTCTCGGACTTTCTCTCTGACATCATCAGTCCACAGCCATGCCTGCTTGTCGACCCAGCGTCGTCCAGGCTTCGTTGTGCCGAGTTCAAGGCGTGCAGCCCGAGTTATCGCATCGGTAGCGTCCTTCCAGGTTTCGTCGACAGTTGTCACTGTCGGCAACCGAATGCGAGAAATAACTGCCGCTTCCTTCTCTTTCTGTCGCCACCATTTGATTCTAGCCGACCCACATCGCTCGACATGTTTACACCTCGGGGGTGTGATCTTCAGCGAGCAGATCAGTGGGCGGTTTGTGTGGCAACCGTCTCGTAAGCCACGGTCTTCGCATCTGTGACAAGGCCTTGGTCTCGACGCCTAACAAGGACATAGTCGATCTGCGTTTTGGCGTTCCCGCTATAAAACGAGATGAGGTGGGAGTCACGCTTTCTAAATTTGGTGTTCACGATGGTGAGGTCATGTGAGTCTGCATACTCAAGTATACGCTCACCATCGGCGTTGCGCGACCCATAGCCAAAACCACCATGACAGCTGTAGCCGTCTTTCGTTGCTCCGACGTGACCATTAAGGTCACCTGCCTCAACAATCATATCTTCTGACGGCACTTCCGCTGTTTTCTCATCAAGCAGGGACAAGAACTCGTCCTTGGTTTGCTCGGAACAGCCTGTCTGCGGAGCATGCGCAGAAAAGAAATGGCATCGTCGCTCCTCTACGGCGACAACAATCTTCAACAAGCGGTCATCGAAACGTTCTACGCTTGCAATCGCGTCATGGAAAAGTTCGGAGACGATCATACCAACACCACTGGTGGTCCTGGGACTGCCGCACAAAACGGCCTTAAAGCCACGGCCAATGTCCCTCGACTTGCAGCAGGACCACCTCGTCTCCTGCACTGCACAGAAATCAACTCTTCTTCGCTCCAGTGCTTCTACCAACTCGCACGAGCGGCCCGTCAACGTACCCACATTCAACGTTGCTACGCGGGTCTTGCCTACGTTGCGAGACTTTCGGACTAGCTCAGTTGCCCCCCGATGCCGCCCTCGCATCAGGGACCCTCGCATACTTTCCACACTCGCCGGGCTTTGCGAGTGCGCGTCGGCTCCCGCGGACGCCGTAGCACTATCTCAAAATTTCTTAAGCGTCATCAACCATGTGATGTGACATGGGTCTTCGTAGGCCGGCCTGTCACAAGGGCCTGTCGCCTGCAATCGAATGTCCGCGATTAGCTTAGCTCCCAGAGAGCAGTTTCCAGTGGCACCACGTGGAGGAACGGACATCGCCACCATAGGCCGGATGACAGGGTAGTTTAAAATGTCGTTGAGCTAAGTAAGCTGAGTTCTCGATACGTCGTGCGGTCAGAAGCCAGATTTCAACAAATATTTATTTACAAAGCAACAGAACGACAAAAACAAAAAACTGGAACCCTGGCGTATGCTCAGGCGGCGGGCCAGTGGACGTGGTGCCTCCGACGCGGGGCTTAGCAGAACGTGTCCGAGACGGCAAGCGGGTCCTCAAATTGGCGGCTTAGCCCGCCTGGCAGAAGGAGTATGAGACACTGTCCCTGCAGCAGCCTACCCCTATTTGTATGCAAACTTTTGCGCCAAGATCATGCTCTAGGTCGTGAGGGGAAAGTTGCAGATCGGCGGGGTCTCGTTTGACTAACCTAAACTCTGCGCTCGAAGGGCACCCTTTCCCTTGGCCCGTCTTCCTTATATTCCGACAATGCTATTGAAGAGCTACTTGAGGTAGTCCTTTCACATTCGTTAGCGAGTTGCAACAGCCACACGGTTACGAAAAGCAAGAGACGATGTGTGCACTACGACGACAGTCGTGTCCTGTTCTTTGCTCCTGAACACACAAGGAAGATATCGTCTGCTGAGCTTGACCAGCAGTTTTGTGTAACCTCTGCGATAAGGATCAACAGTGATTATTATCATTGTGCAGTGAATACTGGAATGCGCACAGGCTAGAATGGTAGCACAGCGAATCCAAACTGAAATCGGCCTTATATGGTGCTAAATCGCAAATGGGACTTTATCTCTACCGAGCCATTTGTGTTACTCTCTCAAATCGCAGCTCACCTTGAGGGTCTGCAAAGAGATTGAAAAATAGCGCTACGTCAAGGATCAGTGCGGGAGACATAATGCACAATATGGGTACGTTTATCTGCAACAATGCTTTTTTGACTCTTTCTGTTTTATTGTCGATACTGAGTCAGATGCACACCTGGATGAAGAGTCGATATGTGAGAGAACGTTGGATTCTTAGCGTCTTCGCGCTGAGAAGCCTCGTATTTCTCTGAAAACTTTGCACCTTAGCCATGTGCAGACGCTTTACCTTTTCGACAAAGGCTTAATTTCTACTTTTTTGCAATGAATTCTATAACCATGACACTAATCTGACACGGTATCATATGGATTCTATGGGCATATTGAAAAACAACAAGCAAAGTTTTACAGGTCTTGTTTTTTCTTTGCCAACGAGGTTTTCACATTGAGTATTCATTTACGCCCTGGCTTTTTCTTTGCCAACAAGGTTTTTACATCGAATATTCATTTACGGCCTGACATTTCGACCCTGTTGTCGCTTTCGGAGGCTCAGAATTCCACCGCCGGCGAGTAGCGATTGTGTTACCACCCAGAGTTGCTCGATGACCATGGCGTCGGCGAATTTGTTGCAAGTGGTGGCCTCACAGGCAAAGGAGATTCCCTGCCAGCAGAGCTCCCAGCCACTCCATAGACACCCGGGGGACACCAAGGTGTTACCTTACAACTCCGCGCTTCCCCAGGTGACCATGGAAGGAAGACCCGAAGACTCATACAAGATATATAAACACTTCTTCTTCTTCTTCTTCTTCAGCGTTTGTCCCGCTTCGTGGCGGGGTCCGCTATTCTGGTGTCATGACGCCACCTTTCCCGATCCAGCGCTAGATCGGGGTGGACACCAGCTACTTTCAAGTCCGTATGTAACGTATCAGCCCAGCGCTGCTTCGGTCGCCCTCTAGGCCGCTTTCCTATTACCGCGAAGTTAAGGCCTATCTTGCGGACGCTGTCTTCTTTCCCACGCAGAACGTGGCCGTACCATCGCAAGCGAGCTTCGTGCATTTTGTCCGCTATCGGCGCGACACCGAACTTCTGCCGAATAGCATCATTTCGAATGCGGTCCATGCGGGTGACTCCAGCCGTCCAGCGCAGCATCTTCGTCTCCATGACGCTGAGGCGCGTTTCAACTTCCTTGGTCGCTGGCCAACACTCAGCGCCGTACATTGCTACCGGCCGGACGACTGCTCTGTAGATCTCCGACTTAAAGCGTCTGGTATCTTCTTGTCGCAGAGCACGCCAGTCAACGAGCGCCACTTGGACCAAGCTGCACTCACGCGTGAATTCACTTCGACCATCAGTTTGCCGTCAGACGCCACTGCTGATCCCAGGTACTTAAAGACCGCAGTGCGTGGAAGCTCGATGCCGTTAACCTTGATGGAGCTGGACTCGGTAACGTCCGTCGTTAAATACTCGGTCTTCTTCACGTTCATTCTGAGTCCAAACCGCTCCAAACGATCACAACAAGCTTTCAACTCTCGCTCGAGTTCTCCTTTATCTTCGCTAGCGAGCATCACGTCATCGGCATAAAGCAACGTCCAAGAGACGGGCTTCTGAAGATCTCGTGTGATGGCATCCATGACGATAACAAAGAGGAGTGGGGAAAGCGCAGAACCCTGGTGTACTCCGACAGAGATGGGAAACTCCGTCGAGGTCCCAGCTGCAGCTTGAACTCGACTCTTTGGACAAGAGTAGAGAGTTCGCACCCACTCTATGAGCTCTTCAGGAACTCCATGTTGACGCAGGGCGTACCATATCACTTCACGCGGTACGCGGTCAAAGGCCTTCTCCAAGTCGAGAAAGGTGATATGCACTGGCTTCTGTTTCTCGCGATGCTTCTCTATCAGGAGGCGGACGGCATGTATGGCATCAACGGTGCCACAGCCAGCCACGAAGCCGCACTGATTGCTGGAAAGCTGGACGATGTCCCGAATTCGTCCATCGACAACTGGCTCAAAGATCCTCATGCTGTGCGAAAGCAAGCGAATCGGACGGTAATTGGAGCAGTCTGCAGGACTGCCCTTCTTCTTCCAAATCGGGATAGTCGTACTTTGGCGCCAACACTCAGACACTTTCTTCTCCGCCACAACCTGATTAAAGAACTTCGCCAACCACTCAGCAGGGTACCAGTACTTGGACTTCCATATATCAGCTGCCACGTCATCGGGCCCAGTCGCTTTGCCTGGCCTCATCTTCTTCAAAGCCGCTTCAATCTCCTCCACGGTGATCTTCTGAACGGGGCCGTGGGTTGGAGCCGTGGAAGGGATGGCTAGATGAGGAAATTCTACTGCAGAGATTTCCTCAAAGTAATCGCGCCACCGCTTCAATGCCTTCTTGCGGTCCGTAAGAAGATGACCATTCTCATCATTGATGCCGAAAAACTTCTCAACATCCTCGGTCTGCCGATGGCGATTCTTAGCAAGCCGGTACAGATACCGCTCGCCATCGCGTGACTCGAGCTTCTCGTTGACATCTCCATAATGAGTGGCTTTTGCAACAGCCACGGCCTTCTTTGCAGCTTTCCTCGCTTCTTGGTACTTCCGCCAGTTATCGGCCGTCTTCTCGCCAAGAAACACGTGATAAAGCAACTTCTTCTCTCGCACTTTTGCTTTCACGTCATCTGTCCACAGCCATGCCTGCTTGTCGACCTTCCGTCGCCCAGGCTTCGTAATGCCGAGTTCCGACTGTGCAGCTTGACGAATCGCGTCGGTCGTTTTCTTCCAAGTTTCGTCGACAGTCGTGACTGTCGGTAAGCGCACGCGAGAAATCACAGCTGCTTCCTTCTCTCTCATTCGCCACCACTTGATTCTTGCAGCACCGCATCGCTCGACCTGCTTCAGCCTCGGAGGGACAATCTTCAGAGTGCAGATCAGCGGTCGGTGCTGTGGGGCGACCGTCTCATACGGCACGATCTTCGCGTCTGTGACAAGACTCCGGTCACGATCCTTCACAAGCACAAAGTCTATCTGAGACTTGGAGCTCCCACTATAATATGAGATGAGGTGGGAGTCGCGTTTTCGGAAGACGGTGTTTACAATGGTGAGACTATGCGATTCCCATACTCAAGAATGCGCTCACCATCGGCGTTACGTGATCCGTATCCGAAACCACCATGACAGCTGTACTCGTCTTTCGTAGCACCTACGTGCCCATTAAGGTCACCAGCGACTATGATGACATCTTTCGACGGTACCTCTGCTGTCTTCTCATCCAGCAGGTTCCAAAACGCATCCTTGGCTTGATCGGAGCAGCCAGTCTGCGGAGCATACGCAGAGAAGAAGTGATAGAGTCGCTCCTTAGCGGCGACAACGATCTTCATCAATCGATCGTCAAAGCGCTCAACGCTTACAATCGAGTCACGAAATCGTTCGGAGACGATTATTCCGACACCACTGGTGGTCCTGGGACTTCCACATAGAACGGCCTTGAAGCCACGTCCTATGTCCCTTGACTTGCGGCAGGACCACCTCGTCTCCTGCACCGCACAGAAATCAACTCTTCTACGCTCCAGTGCTTCAATCAACTCGCACGAGCGGCCCGTCAACGTACCCACATTCAGCGTTGCCACGCGGGTCCTGCTTACGTTACGGGACTTTCGGACTAGCTCAGTTGCCCCCCGATGCCGTCCTCGCATCAGGGACCCTCGCATACTTCTCACACTCGCCGGGCTCTGCGAGTGCGCGTCGGCTCCCGCGGACGCCGTAGCACTATCACGAAAAACTTGCAATGTCATGAACCATGTGATGTGACATGGGTGTTCGTAGGCCGGCCTGTCACAAGGGCCTGTCGCCTGCAATCGAATGTCTGTGTTCGGCTTAGCTCGCAGAGCGGGCAGTTTCCAGTGGCACCACGTGGAGGAACGGACATCGCCACCAAGATATATAAACTCTTGTCCAAAGAGTCCAAGATATATAAACACCCACGCAATATATACATGGGACACCGCGGTCTGCGGGGTGGCTAGCTCGCCGTCCGTCCCCACAGTGGCCTGAAAGACATCAGAGGAACTCACCCAATTCCTCCGGCTGGACACACTGGAAATACATGAGATTTATTGCAGTCCACATTAAACAGCGAATACAATACATCGGACAGAGTAGAGATTAGAGTCAGGAGTTCTTTTCGATCGTATTGACCAAATATCACTGAGGCCGTGGGGTGAGCTTAGAGCTCACTAGACCCCACTGCCCTCTCCTGGTGTTGTCACCCCGTAGTGAGCAGTGAATACGTAGTGCATATTTGGGGTCCCACGATGGCCATCCGACGATGAGGAGTATAGGCGACAGAGCGGCTAAAGACCCCGCACACTTCTGCGGCAACGCTACTGTCGCCGCTATGGATAAGGATAGAGCAAGGACGCCGTCTGCGGCCGCTCTGCGTCCCTGCTCCATGGTTGAGGATAGGACCGTGGCGTTGCCGCAGAAGTGTGTGGGGCCTTAACTTCCCGTCGGAGCGCAGGGAGGATCGATGTCGACTGGTAGAGTCGCAAGGGTGGAGCTTGCGCCGATTACTTGCTGACTATAGCCACTTTCCCATGCCTCGAGCCGGTCGAGTTGTCTCATAGGAACCCATCGTGGAGAATAGCGAAAATCACAGGACAGAGAAGCGATCGCGGGTTTGCGACAGATTTTTTAGATATCGAATTCGCCACTGGTGATCGACTAACTCTGAGTGGTAGCGCAGTCGCCACTCGCCAGCGGTGGAATTCTGGACTCCGAAGGCGACGACAGTGTCGAAAGGTCAGGCTATAAACGAACATTCCACCTAAAACCGCTTGGCGGGGAGCAAACAAGACGTATAAAATGTCAATGCCGAGTTTTCAAGATGAGACAAATTAAAGTTTGAAAAACAAAGTTACCTTCAGCTTGATAAGTATTACGATAAAGCAGCATAGTATCAAGGCAACGTTGTATGCTACAGTGAAAGCAACAAAAATGCTGAGAATCGTAAACGGTGTATTTTGTTTTGGCATCACAATAATAAACGATCGATCCAGCAGAAACATAATATCCGGGCGAAACTAAAACGTGGCTGTGTCAAAGTCGCCCAAAGAGAAGAAGCATCGACTGCTATACGGTATTCCCTTCTCGTGTTTAGCGTCCCTACTTTTTGTGGAGAGAATGGTAATCACTCCAGTTTAATAGCGACGCAACGAAAAGAGACGTTGGAGCTAACCTCTGCAATGTATCGTGCGGCATCAGCACGACTTGGCTGAGAGAAGTAGAGCAGTGGCACAGCCATTGTGATGCTGACGCCGTAAATGCAAAGAACTGTGAACCTGAAGTGCCTAAGTTGAAAATATCAGCGCTGCGCACAGTTTCATATAAACCATTTTCACGTCAAATTGGACTCTTTCCTAAGCCTAAAACTTTTAAAGTCAAAATGAACTGTTCCAAATTGAAACGAGCGTCTTCTACATTAAAGTAGAGGCTCCTCAAGACGGTTAGAGTAATTTTTTGTTCAAGGAGCATTTTAGTATAACCACCTTCTTTGAAGTTTCAATTCATCTACCCAATAAGCGAAAACATTGTTTGAAATTTTATAACTCTATTTTTCAAAGAAAAATAATAGTTTGAGGTTTCCAACTTCTCTCTTCTTGAAGATTTGGCATGGTGAGTTAGTGTGTTGTCAGTATGCTGTGCCGGACGAGGTTTTTAGGTGGATCCTTATTATTACGGTCTGACGTTTCGACTTTCCGTCGTCTTCGAGGCTTGAAAGTGCAGCATTTGCGCTCTACTCCACCAAGCGCCTTAGCCACCCTAGACCAGTAGAGGCGAATGGGACCCTCTCGGGGGAGGGGGTTGCCGCTGACCTACAGGGTCTCACGGCAGCATCCGGAGAACCCATCCATATCGCTCCAGCCGCAGTGAGCACCCACGCTGCCACTGTGGTGGAAGCCGCGTAGCGGACGAGTTGTCGCAGAGCCGCCGGCCGCAAAGGTCCTCGAAGGCTGCCGTAGTTCACGGCGGCTCTCGCCCGCAGTGCCAGAAGCTGCGGGTGAGCCCCGCCAGGGGGCGTGATAGATGGGTGTCTATTATGATTCATCTATTAGGAAACATTTTAAAACAAATCTACATACTAGGAATATAATAGGATGGTGCATAATTTCTGCCTATAAAAGAACTTGACAACCAACAATGCAATCACCGTTAGGGTCGACAGATGGAGGCGTATGGAATCCTGCACTTAAAACGTAAGAAAAAAACCTTGGTACTATATAGGTAAACTTGATTGCACTGCAAATCTTCGTGGTCTTCCAGCCACAAGTTAGCCGTGTGAGATTTATGGAAAGCCCTCCATTGCACAGAAATGCAACAACAAGGCAGTAACTGCATCGGATAGACCTCTCGGACTCAACAAGGTAACGGAGGCAATGCTGCCATCACAAGGGCTACCACATTATCGTCGAGCTGTTAGGAATTTTTAGTGGTGGTAGAACGACAAAAGTGAGAGGGAGCGCAAAATGATACAGAAGTGTTGGGTTATAAGGAGTGTTCTATTAGATTTCGGAACTTACATTCAAGAATTCCTAACTTGGCTTAGAAGGCGCTTCTTCACAAAACAAAAGGCGTTTTGCTTACTACATTTCTGGTATTCTTGGAGGTCGCAACGGCTCCAGGACGTAACTACAACGCGACGTCGCAGTGCTGAAACGCGGACATGCGCTCGATGACGCGTGATTAGCCGCGGAGCATGAAATTTTGCCAGTGCCTACTCCATCAAACACCTTAGTTACCCTCACAAGTTTACCCTCCTAGTGCCACCACAGGGAGCCCCAAAAAATGAAAAGAAAGAGACGATCTCCCTCCATGGAGACGCTTAAAAGAAGAAGAAGCTGTAAAATGCAATGCCTCTGCCTCTGCATGTATGGTAAAATGGAGAAACACGAAGGTTCTTAATGTTTACTAAAAAGGATGCTTGTCAATGCCATTACGCTTAAACTATGACAATTGAGTTGGAGAAATTAGAATTACGGAAAAAGCTACGAATTAGTGTGCTCTTCACCTGACTTTTAATCCTGGCAAAAATCTCACGTCTCAGCAATCCCTGTAAACTTCAAACGCTTGGTAACAAGGCTAACTGTTCAAAGAAAATCTGTTAAAAATTTGGGAACATACTAGCACTTGCTTTTGAAACTTCTAATTAATTATCCCGGCCCAGTTCTTGTTTCGAATTTTCCTCACTAGGTCCTTGGCCGTTTCTCTTCACTCATTTGAAAATAGATTTGGTCTCATTCACCCGTATTTTGTTAGCAAACGCTTCCACTTCAAGAAGAAGTCTTCAAGAAGGCCTATTGCTCCTAGGTTCATGTGCAATAGATATGTATGTATGTAGATATAACAGCTAACTTCATTAGGATTCGACGCTCTCTAGTTTGCTACCGGTTAACAATACACTAGTATGAGCGAGGTATGCATAAAATTGGGCATGGAATTCCCTAGCAGGAGAGATCAGACGTGTCTCACCCAACTACTTTCTCTCATCTTCCCGAAAAACATGTTCGGCTGTCACCGGCACACGCTTTCGCGCTCTAGCGGCAGTCACTAGCCGTCCCTGTCGGAAGCAGTCGGACCGCGACAACTCGTCCAATTCCGTCGCGCGTGTGCGATGCCAGGGGGATTCGCGCGGCGTTGGAGTTATGTCTGCCCCCGGGTTGCAACTACCGGCAAAAGTACGCAGTTAATCTTCGCGGCGCCACACCACCCGCCGTTGCCATGGCGGGTCCGCGGCACCCGCAAAACTCTGCTGGCCGCCTAACAGAGAGGCACTCATTTCGGTTGCTCATTATTGGATTTCTACTAAGAATCCAGAACGCCTCTAACGTTTCCTTGCCGATATCTCCCCTCAATGGCTAGAATACTACACTTCACCTCAAAGCCGTTCTCGTCGTTCACATAATTCTACAGTGCCGCGCAAACACTTTGGTCATTGGCCAAAAAGTACGTTTTGGAGCGTTCCAAAGCGGCTTTTTAAATAACCTTTTTCAAAATTAAGCACTTGTGAGAAAAAACATACAGTACCGGACATGCCGCTGCGTTCAACAAGCACAAGCGGTGCGAAAGATGAAAAGCGGCGCAAAAGTGCGCCGGAGAGCGCCGTTTTCTGCTCGCCACGCATCGCGTGTGACGCAAGTCGCGTTAGGGCGCTGCGCCCTCAACTCCTGAACGTTAGGCTGATGGAAGGAGCCCACCCACGCGTTTGGACAAGCATAGCCTACTGTTTGGCTAACTGCCGGCATGGCGCGCCCTGCGAACCATGCATATAGGCCCCGAGGAATCAATCGAGTGGGCGCGACAACCTATAGAGCGAGCGATAACCTATGGAGAGAGCGTATAGGGAGTTTTAAGGGAAATTCCTAGCCTTGCTACTTAGGAATTGCTCTAAGACTGTCCAGATTGCATCTGGAGTGCGCCGTGAAGAATGCATATAGAGACGAACCTATCAATCGCGTGGGCAAGAAAGCTTGTAGAATGAGAGTTTGAAAAGTTTTATCAGAAATTCCCAGCCGCCCTACTTAGGAGCTGCTCTAAGACTGTCTTGCATATGGAGTGCACCGAGAACAATGCATATACAATCGAACCTATCAGTCGAGGTGGCGCGACCGCTCGCAAATTGAACGCGTAGGCGAGTTTGGAGCGCGATAACTCTGTCAAGTGTGAACCCTTCCAGTTGCAGCTTGTCTACTTTGTAGTCAGTAAGAAGCTCTAGCAGACAGCAGTGTAGCCTAAGAACGGACAAAGTTACGGTGGTGCGAAAATGCAGGTCAGGCTTGCACAACCCATTTTTTTCGAGTTCAGTCAATCACTGCGGGAAGGGGCGATGAGCTGACGGCCTACAAATCTTCTTCTTCTTCTTCTTCTTCTTCTTCTTCTTATTCTTCAGCGTTTGTCCCGCATCGTCGCGGGGTCCGCTCTTCTGGTGTTACGACGCCACCTTTCCCGATCCTGCGCTTGATCAGGGTGGACTCCAGCTACTTTCATGTCCGTGTGTAACGTATCGGACCAACGCTGCTTCGGGCGTCCTCTAGGCCGCTTTCCAGATATTTCCAACTCAAGGCCTATCTTGCGGACGCTGTCTTCTTTCCCACGCAGAACGTGGCCGTACCATCGCAAGCGAGCTTCGCGCATTTTGTCCGCTATCGGCGCGACACCGAACTTCTGCCGAATAGCATCATTTCGAATGCGGTCCATGCGTGTGACTCCAGCCGTCCAGCGCAGCATCTTCGTCTCCATGACGCTGAGGCGCGTTTCAACTTCCTTAGTCGCAGGCCAACACTCAGCGCCGTACATCGCTACTGGCCTCACGACGGCTCTGTAAATCTTCGACTTCAGGTGCTCTGGGATCTTCCTATCGCAGAGCACGCCAGTCAGCGAACGCCACTTAGACCAAGCTGCACTCACGCGTGAGTTCACTTCAACCATCAGACCGCCGTCAGACGCTATTGCTGATCCCAGGTATTTGGACACCGAAGTGCGTGCAGGTTCAGTACCGTTAATCTTAATGGAGCCGGACTCGTTCACGTCAGTCGTTAGGTACTCGGTCTTCTTGACGTTCAATTTGAGTCCGAACCTCGCCAGACGGTCGCACCAAGCTTGTACCTGCCGCTCGAGATCGTCTTTGTCTTCGCAAGCGAGCATCACGTCATCAGCATAAAGCAGCGTCCATGGAACAGGCTGCTGAAGATCTCGCGTAATGGCATCCATGACGACAACAAAGAGGAGCGGAGAAAGCGCTGAACCTTGGTGCACCCCAACAGAGATGGGAAACTCCATTGAGGTTCCAGCTGCAGCTTGCACTCTACTCTTTGGGCAAGAGTAGAGCATCCGCACCCACTCTATAAGTTCCTCAGGTACGTTGTGTCGTCGCAAGGCGTACCATATAACCTCACGCGGTACGCGGTCGAAAGCCTTCTCCAAGTCGAGAAAGGCGATATGCACCGGCTTCTGTCTCTCGCGATGCTTCTCCACCAGGAGGCGGGCGGCGTGTATAGCATCAATGGTCCCACAACCAGACACAAAGCCGCACTGGTTGTCGGAGAGCTTGAAGATTTCACGGATTCTTCTATCGAGGATTCGCTCGAAGATCTTCATGCTATGCGAAAGCAAGCGAATCGGACGGTAACTGAAGCAGTCCGCAGGACTGCCCTTCTTCTTCCAGATCGGAATCGTCGTACTGTTGTGCCAACACTCCGGTACTTTCTTCTCCTTTACTACCTGGTTGAAGAACTCAGTCAACCACTCAGCAGGATACCAGAGCTTCGACTTCCAAACATGATGGACATGATCCAACGAGATGCCAGATCATCCGGCCCTGTCGCCTTACCGGGCTTCATCTTCTTCAGAGCCGCTTCTGTTTCGTCCACGGTAATCTTGTGAACGGGACCGTGAACAGAAGCCACAGAAGGGATGGCCGGATGAGGAAATCCCATAGTGGAAATTTCCTCAAAGTAATCACGCCATCGCTTCAGCGCCTTTTTGCGGTCTGTCAGAAGATGACCGCTCTCATCATTGATGCCAACAAACTTTTCAATGTCCTCGGTTTGGCGATGGCGGGTCTCAGCAAGTTGGTACAAATACCGCTCACCATCGCGCGATTCGAGCTTTTGGTAGACATCACCATAATGAGTGGCTTTCGCAACAGCCACGGCTTTCTTTGCAGCCTTCTTCGCCTTCTGATACTCCTCCTGCCAGTTGTCGGCTGTTCTGTCGCCGAGAAACACATGATACAGCGACTTCTTCTCTCGAACCTTCGCTTTCACATCGTCTGTCCACAGCCATGCCTGCTTGTCGACTTTGCGTCGTCCAGGCTTCGTAGTGCCGAGTTCCAACCTTGCAGCTTGGCGTATCGCGCCGGTTGCTTTCTTCCAAGTTTCATCGACAGTCGTAACTGTCGGTAACCGCACGCGAGAAATCACAGCTGCTTCCTTCTCTTTCATTCGCCACCACTTGATTCTTGCAGCACCGCATCGCTCGACCTGCCTCAGCCTCGGAGAGGCGATCTTCAAGGTACAGATCAGCAGTCGGTGCTGTGGGGCGACCGTCTCATACGGCACGACCTTCGCGTCTGTGACAAGGCTCCGGTCGCGATCCTTCACAAGCACAAAGTCTATCTGAGACTTTTAGCTCCCACTATAATATGAGATGAGGTGGGAGTCGCGTTTTCGGAAAACGGTGTTCACAATGGTGAGGCTATGCGATTCCGCATACTCAAGAATACGCTCACCATGGGGGTTACGAGACCCGTATCCGAAACCACCATGACAGCTGTACCCGTCCTTCGCAGCACCTACGTGCCCATTAAGGTCACCAGCGACTATGATGACATCTTTCGACGGTACCTCTGCTGTCTTCTCATCCAGCAGGTTCCAAAACGCATCCTTGGCTTGATCGGAGCAGCCAGTCTGCGGAGCATACGCAGAGAAGAAGTGATAGAGTCGCTCCTTAGCGGCGACAACGATCTTCATCAATCGATCGTCAAAGCGCTCAACGCTTACAATCGAGTCACGAAATCGTTCGGAGACGATTATTCCGACACCACTGGTGGTCCTGGGACTTCCACATAGAACGGCCTTGAAGCCACGTCCTATGTCCCTTGACTTGCGGCAGGACCACCTCGTCTCCTGCACCGCACAGAAATCAACTCTTCTACGCTCCAGTGCTTCAACCAACTCGCACGAGCGGCCCGTCAACGTATCCACATCCAGCGTAGCCACGCGGGTCCTGCTTACGTTACGGGACTTTCGGACTAGCTCAGTTGCCCCCCGATGCCGTCCTCGCATCAGGGACCCTCGCATACTTCTCACACTCGCCGGGCTCTGCGAGTGCGCGTCGGCTCCCGCGGACGCCGTAGCACTATCTCGAGAAACTTGACTTATCACACACGATGTGATGTGACATGGGTCTTCGTAGGCCGGCCTGTCACAAGGGCCTGTCGCCTGCATTCGAATGTCCGTGATTAGCTTAGCTCGCAGAGCGAGCAGTTTCCAGTGGCACCACGTGGAGGAACGGACATCGCCACCAGCTGACGGCCTACAAATGCATAGGCTAAAATATCGCTTAAGGTACTTTGCGAAGAAAAGCTCACAGCTCTCCAGCTGCCTAACTTGGCTTAGTTACAGCTGCCATTTTAGAGCGGCGGACGGCAACAGTGAAGCTTCTTCCGCCCTTACTCCTTCCGTCCTTGAGTTTTCGACCCTCGCAATGACATCGTTCTGTTCAGCTCGATGAGCTCTATCGAACGGTGTCAATCTCGACCAATTTTGGAGATATCGATTTTCTGACAATTTCGCGTCGGGGTGAGGCCGCAGCGGAGGGCCGATGACGTCATCGAAATCGATATCTCCGAACCTGGCCGAGTTGGTTACCATTCGATAGCGCTTTTGATGGCGAATGGAACAGTGGTGCTTACCAGGGAATGCCGTCAGCTTTCCATGGATTGATACCCATATCACGTGAAAGAGCTCGAGACGCTGATCACAGATATGTAGACCAAATTTGCTAAATGGATGACCTAAGCGAGTTGTGACCGGCGAAAGCCGCGATGTCTTCCGTATGTTAGGCGCACTCAATCAGCGTTGGGCGTAGTATTGCGCGGTAATCAGCGGTTCGGCTATCAGCGCCGTCAGCAGCGGCGATGGTGCAGTAGTAGAGTGCTCGCTCCAAACGATTGGGTTCATAGGCTCGGTTTCCGCTGCTGATGGCTTTCTTCCATTTTGTGATCTATCTTCGACGAGGACCTATAATCTCATTTTTAGCACTCCACCTTTTTTTGAGCGAACGGCTAATGACGACTTGCATTTACGTCTATTTGAAGACGGAAACGTGTTTTAGGCAAAATGTTTTATTCATGACGTGAAGCAAGTCAGAAATTCAAATCAAAACAAAATAAAAAGTAAAAATAAAATCAAAAATCAACAAAACTTAATAAACATAATAAACAAAAAGTAAAGGCACTAGCTAAAAGTTCCTACTCCACCGACACGACTTCGGACGAGTGGTTGTAGCAACGGTATGGGTCGTCTCCGACCGAATCGTAAAAAACGGATGTCAGATCATGATCAGCACCCCAAATAACCCCCTAGACGAAGTTTCAGCGAATAAAATTTTTTCGACCGAAGTCGTGTCGATGGAGTCAGAACTTTTAGCTAGTGCCTTCACTTTTTATTTATTATGTTTATTAAGTTTTGTTGATTTTTGGTTTTATTTTACTTTTTATTTTGTTTTGATTTGAATTTCTGACTTGCTTCACGTCATGAATAAAACTTTTTGCCTGAAACAGGTTTCCGTCTTCAAATTGACGTAAATGCAACTCGTCATTAGCCGTTCGCTCAAAAAAAGGTAGAGTGCTAAAAATGAGATTATAGGTCCTCGTCGAAGATAGATCACAAAATGGAAGAAAGCCATCAGCAGCGGAAACCGAGCCAATGAACCCAATCGTTTGGAGCGAGCACTCTATTACTGCACCATCGCCGCTGCTGACGGCGCTGATAGCCGAACCGCTGATTACCGCGCAATACTACGCCCAACGCTGATTGAGTGCGCCTAACATACGGAAGACATCGCGGCTTCCGCCGGTCACAACTCGCTTAGGTCATCCATTTAGCAAATTTGGTCTACATATCTGTGGTCAGCGTCTCGAGTTCTTTCACGTGATATGGGTATCAATCCGAAGCTCCGTGGAACGCTGACGGCATTCCCTGGTTAGAGTGACGCGAACTGTAATGTGAGCGGGATCGCAGGAGGGCGGTCGACTGAAATTGGAAAAATTCGTGGCCACAATACTAACCCGCATTTTCGCAGCGCTCTAACTTTGTCCAATCATAAGCTCATTACTGTGTTTCAGCACGCTACTAGAATTATTTGCTGCCTACAAAACCCACAAGCTGCAACCGGAAAGGTTCACAATTTACAGAGTTATCGCGCTCAGAACACGCCGCTCGCGCAATTTAGCACAACAATGGTCGATGTTCTCCTTGCTCTTCCTCGCCCACATCACAGTTCTCGCCACTCTAAGTAACCCCGTTCCATTCAACATAAAAAGCGCTATTGAATGGTAACCAACTCGGCCAGGTTCGGAGATATCGATTTCTATGACGTCATCAGCCCTCCGCTGCGGCCTCACCCCGACGCGAAATTGTCAAAAAATCGATGTCTCCAAAATTGGTCGAGATTGACACCGTTCGATAGAGCTCATCGAGCTGAACAGAAAGATGCCATTGCGTCTGACGAAACCTCAAGGACGGAAGGAGTAAGGGCGGAAGAAGCTTCACTGTTGCCGTCCGCCGCTCTAAAATGGCAGCTGTAACTAAGCCAGGTTAGGCAGCTGGAAAGCTGTGAGCTTTTCTTCGTAAGGTACTTTAAGCGATATTTTAGCCTATGCATTTGTAGGCCGTCAGCTCATCGCCCCTTCCCGCAGTGATTGACTGAACTCGAAAAAAATGGGTTGTGCAAGCCTGACCTGCATTTTCGCACCACCGTAACTTTGTCCGTTCTTAGGCTACACTGCCGTCTGCTAGAGCTTCTTACTGACTACAAAGTACACAAGCTGCAGCTGGAAGGGTTCACACTTTACAGAGTTATCGCGCTCCAAACTCGCCTACGCGTTCAATTTGCGAGCGGCCACCTCGACTGATAGGCTCGATTGTATATGCATTGTTCTCGGTGCACTCCATATGCAAGTTGGACAGTCTTAGAGCAACTCCTAAGTAGGGCGGCTGAAAATTTCTGATAAAACTTCTCAAGCTCTCATTCTACAAGCTTTCTTACCCACGCGATTGATAGGTTCGTCTCTATATGCATTGTTCACGGTGCGCTTCAGATGCAATCTGGACAGTCTTAGAGCAATTCCCAAGTAGCAAGCCTAGAAATTTCCTTTAAAACTCCCTATACGCCTTCTCTATAGGTTGTCGCGCCCACTGATTGATTCTGCGGGGCCTGCTTTGTCGCAGGGCGCGCCATGCTGGCAATTAGCTCCAAACAGTAGGCCATGCACGTCCAAACGCATGGGTAGGCTCCTTCCATCAGCCTAATTTCAGAAGTTGAGGGCGCAGCACCCTAACGCGACTTGCGTCACACGCGACGCGTGGCGAGCGGAAAACGGCGCTCTCCGGCGCCCTTTTGCGCTGCTCTTCATCTTTCGCGCGGCTTGTGCTTGTTGGATGCAGCGGCATCTCCGATACTGTGTATTTTAGCTCAGCTGCTAAAGCTCTAACTTTTGGCATATAAATCAATGGAGTTGAACGATGCATATAGGCGCCGGCTATAATCAATCGAGTAGGCGCGAGAGCTTGTAGAGTGAGCGTTTAGGCAGTTTTGTCGAAAATTCCCAGCCGCCCTACTCAGGAATTGCTCTAAGACTGTCCAGCTTGCCTTTGGAGTGCTCCGTGAACAATGCATATACTATCGAACCTATCAATCGAGTGGGCGCGAAAGCTTGTAGGGTGAAGTTAGCTCGACGAAAACAGCCTACCTACATGTGCGAAGAGCATAGCAAATTAGCATCTGCCTGTCTAACAAACAATGAGTTTTGCAATTAAATCGAAAGGCGCATGTTGTAGGGGTGATGCTAAACTGGACGCACGGGCGTGTTCGGAGCGCAGTAACACTGCAGATATCAAATCGTTCCGGCTGCGGCTTGTGGATTTTGTAGGTAATAGAAAGCTTTAGTAGCGCGAAAAAGTGGAGCGTTGTAGTTTCTAAACAAATGAAATTACAGCGGTGCAAATATGCAGGTTATGTCATGTTTTGCTTCTGTGACACTATTTTTTCTGACTTCAGTGGACCCCTGCAGGAAGAAGCGATGAGCTGGCGACCTACAAATGCATAGACAAGCAGACCATTTAAGGTATCAAGAGGAAGCGCTCACAGCTCTCCAACTGCCTAAACTGCCTTAGCCGCATGTGGCATTTTAGAGCGGCGGAGGGTAGCAGTAAAGTTTCCTCCACTCTCTTTCGCCCATATTTGAGTTTTCGACACTTGCAATGATACCGCTCTATTTTACGGCCCGCTAGGTTATCGACGTCTTCGGCACGTCTACGGCTCGCCATGCAGGGTTGTCGACGTGTTCGGCACGTCTGCGGCCCGCCATGCTGGGCTGCCGACGTGTTCGGCACGACTACGGCTCGCCGTGCACGGTCGCCGACGTGTTCGGCACGTTTACGGCATCGCCAGGCACGTAGCAGGCGTCTGGGTATTTCCTGCTATTTTCGCGTCCCTGATGTTTCCGCCCCTATTTTTTGACGTGCTGCATCGCTAGTCGCACAACCCGTTATTACAGAGTATGATAATTTAATTTAGTTCTTTGTTTTTAAAATAGCTTTTCTTGAAAATAAAATTATTACAGTTATTGGCAGGTTAGCTAAAAAATTTCAAAGGAATTTATAACAAATTTCCCTTGATTAAAAAATTGTTCTGATAAACTCATTGAATCTGTAGTTTAATAAGCCTGAAGGTCATTTCGATTTGGAAGAGTTCTCTTTGATTTCAAAAGTCTTAAAGCTAGTTTAGAAGAATGTCCAATTGAATATGAAAAGTGTCCGACCTGAGAGTTGCATATACTATTTTCACGTCAAATCGGGTACTTCTCTAAATATTCGTGATGCTTCTGAAATCGCTAGCTTTAAGACTTTTGAAATCAAAGTGGGCGTCTTCGAAATCGAAACGAGCTTCTTGCAGGTTAAGCTACAGTCTCCAAGGTGGCTAGAATAATTAATTGTTCACGGAAAATTTGGTACAACTTTAAAGGAATTTTTTTAGCTCAGCTGATCGAATGAGTGTAGTAATTCATGAAGTTTTTGAGGAAAAGATAACAAATAAAATTGCTTCAAATCACAGCAAGGCAGCAAATATTTAGTGCATAAAAACGATATTGCGCCGGGCGCACAAAAAGCTCGTTGCGATTTTTATGTGGTTGATAGGCTAACGAGTGAGTATCGTTACTCGCGTGGCTGCAAGTAACGATACTCACTCGCAGCCAGTGCGGTGCGGCGCTGCAGCAAGGGGCACCTCTAGTTATTACAGGGATGCGTACGAGTTGCACAATGAGCCCAGCATGCTGCAGCGCGAAGGCAAGTCCTGAACTACCACTGAATCGTCTTGCCTAGGCAGTAAAAGGAAAGTAATAGAGTGTGACACGGTTAACGGGGTATGCCTTCTTAAGGTAAGAAGTAAGAGCTTCCTGAATGCTCAGGAGCGGTATGAGTCTTAAAATACATGTGAGACCTAATGGTGAAGGGTGAAAAGTCGTTTCAGAGGGAAAAGAGGAGTATCGTTTGTACATAGAGAGCACAATTTTTGTGCTAAACGTTTTTAGAGGCTACCTACTCCACTACATTGACTACTAATAATCGACTGCCATTAGATTCATTTTAATTGCATACTATACGAACAAGCTTTCATGGGCTTTTGGTGCTTCCAAAATTCCAAAATCTTCCACAGATTTTATTTAGTTTGCTATTGGATCTGCAAGTTTAATCCTGTCAGTTTACCATCAGGAATCTCTAAATCGTGAAGCAGTTGTCAGGCTTAGAGCTACTGATTAATAGTTTTGCATGAATATGCCATGCACTTTTGCCAATAAGTTGTCATGAATTAAGAAAAGTTTTGATGCTTTCACAAAAAAGATTATCAAATTCAATTTCTATAGTCGCTAATTTTCTCGCTAATTTTTTATGCACTCGGCCTCTGAATACACAATATGCCTTGTTAAATGTGAATGTGTATCCGCTGCAGTAAACACTCAAAATGTATTGTATCTACTCTTCAAATGAATAATCTAATAATTAAACATTTTACATTTTTTAACATACAACTTTGAGCTTAAAAACAGAGTTTTTTCAGTCTAGAACAACTTATCATTTTCCTGATACCAGATTTCATCCTTGGATGTTCCTCTTCGCTTAACTTTCTCCAGATTCTCTTCCTCCACTTATATAACGTGGCTTAATGCCACTCGATTAATGAACACTATTGAAGTCTCACATTATGCCACTATATTTAGTCGTTCTGCCGTTTTCTACCCACGTTTTGACCTTCAGTGCATCCGTCTGCACACATACTAGCGCTTCAGCTAGCCCACCCTCGGAACGGCAGCGTAAAACTCGTCCTATAAGCAGGCGGAGCAGCGAGGACATCGCCCGGCCGACGCATGCGCGCGCGACCGCACGTGTCAAAATGAGTATCGCTGCCGCCCCCTGATTGATAGTATAAATCCGGCGTTTCATAAATTCGGAATTTAATAAAAGTTCGTGCATAAAATTTCGCTTAATGAGTAACTGAATTGAAACTCTAAAAACATTTTAAAATTTTTCCTTAAAAGGTAAAAAGGACAGCGTCATTCAATCCCTTTGCGATTCTACTTTGACGGCATGTCGTGGAGGCGACCTAAATGCGTATTTGGTCATACATTGACCAGCGGTGGTCAGACGATGAAAAAGTCAGCGCTCTATCTTTCCCAGACAAGTCTGGTGCCAATTCACCGAGCCGGAAGGATGGAAGGCTTGGTTTGTCTGGGCGGTAAGTTCGAAACAGGAAGCTGGTATCGGGTGCACGCGGCAGTCGACACCGACTCCGACTGCGCTACGCGCCCCACGAAATTTTCCTTGAGCAAAAAATTACTCTAATCTTTTTTGAGAGTCCCCCGTTTCAAGAAAAGAGGCCGTTTTGATTTTGAAGATGCTCGGTTTGATATCAAAAGTGTCAGGCTTGTTGGGAAGAACGTCCAAATTGACATGAAGAGTTTCCAATTCGACGAGAAACAGTATATGCAGTTACAGGAAGCTCTTGCATTTGTTTTAAAGCAAAAACATTTGCAAAAAAATAGGAATCGTACAGGCCAAACTTGCGAAGTTGCCTTTGGGTACTTGGGCACAGAACGACGTACAGCCTGTATATAAAACACAGTGTCATTAACAACCAGTGATTACGAACGTCATCATCAGCATTAACTGAAAAGGCTGTTAATTGCGGAGCATGCATAAGTTGTTGTTGAAACGCAACAGCCCAAACGCACTGAGGAGAACCTAGAGTCGCGTAACCCACGTGGGTGAGGGACGTTCTGCCTGAAAGCGGCGCGGGCAAAGACGCGGGACAGTGCCTGCGGAGCCAATTAGCGTCGACTCGCGCAGTGACACTCGCCGCTTCGCACTCAGCCAGACAGCCCTCGCCGCAGAGGCGATGCTGACCCAGCCAACTACAGGAGTCTGTAGGTCGACCAGATTTGGTGTGATTATAATTGATAGAGGGATAGGCTCAGACGGCTTGAGGGTCTCACGGCTTGCATTGGCAGTTCAGAAACTTGGATTGATCTGAACCCTACCATTTCCTATATTAGAATTTCAAGCTCTATCGAATGAGCCAGGAAAGAATCTTGCCTCAATAACCCTTACTGAAAAAATTTCAGGCGCTGTTTAACTTTCGTTAAATATCAGTTTTTATTTATATCAGAATTAACTATGAGGCATGCTTGCAGGCTACTGATGTGAACTCTACCATCTCCTGCATCTGGCAACTTTTTGGGCGTTGTTTACCTTCGTTAAATTTTTATTTATAATGTCAAGTCCGGGTCCAGCGTCCATCGGACCCCCAGGGTCGATCGGTGTCGATGTTTCTCTTACCGTCGGCACTCTCCTCCTTCGGAACACTATTTCCTACGGACCCCTCTCCTTCGCCACGGCCGGGGCCGTCCGAACCAGGGGTGCACATTTAACGGTTAACGATTTAACGGATTTAACGAATTAACGGCATTTTTCGTTAAATTTTGGCTTAACGACTTAGCGGAAATTTTTAGAATATTAACGGAATTTTTAACGGCCTTTTTTCTCAGTGACCTTATCACATTTGCCCTTAGCTTTCACTAATGTTGCAGGTCTCATCCTCCCTACTAGGACTGTTCCTATAAGAACATTTGAGATCAGCAAGAATATTTTAATGTTTTCATGAATATGTTTTGAATTTAAAAAAATTTTAAAATGCATTTCGGGTGCGGGAGTAGCGCAGTTGGAGGAGATGCCGGCTGTCGCGTGCCCCGATACTAGGTTTCTGGTTCGGATTTCCCGCCCAGGCCAACCAATCCTACCATCCCTCCGGGGTGAATTGGTACCAGACTGTCTCTTGTTCATCGTCTGGCCATCGCAAGTCAATGTATGCCCAAATACGCATTCAACCCGCCTCCACATCCCGTAGAAGTAGAATGCGTGGCGGGGATAGTGATTGAGCAATGCTGCCCTTTATCCTTCTAAAGGCCCCCACAGAGTTCTGCGGCAGCGCCGCGGCCCTATGCTTAACCACAGGGCAGAGACGCAGAGCTCGCCGCCAGCGGCGTCCCCGCCCTATCCTTAACCATTGCGGCGAGCGGCAATGCCGCAGAACTCTGAGGGGGCCTTAACCCTTGATGCATTTTGGACCTAGAAGTTTCTTCGCCGAGCCCACAAGCACGCCAACGAATCCACAAAGATACTGGTCTAACCTCCTCGTAAAATATGCCTATCCTCACCTGGCGTTGTTTATCACAAAATAATTTTGCCTGCCACCTGGAACAGTCCTGACGGAAAGAATGTTTCGCTCGCTGGACATATCCTACTATATATAAAGGAGTTAGCGGTTGTCCGTCCGTCCGTCTGTCCGTCCGTCCGTCTGCTTATCCGTTTGGCCTTTCTTAGAGGTCGAGTAGCAGGTGTCCGTGTTCAAACGATTTGCCACCCACGCTGTGTCGCGACTGTCAGAAAAAGTGTCACATATGTCGCGCAGAGGGCGTTCGAGTTCAAAAGACAAGCTAGCAACGTTGCTCAACAGGCGTTCGGATTTAGAAGAAGTGTCACCGACATCCTGCATCGCAGCATCGTATTTTAGTATATGTTCATTCCTGAACATATACTAAAATACGATGCTGCGCTGGAACGATGCTGCGCTGGACGGCAGGAGTCACGCGCATGCACCGCATCCGAAACGATGCTATTCGGCAGAAGTTCGGTGTCGCGCCGATAACTGACAAGATGCGCGAAGCTCGCTTACGATGGTACGGCCACGTTCTGCGTGGAGAAGAAGACAGCGTCCGCAAGATAGGCCTTAACTTCGAGGTAACAGGAAAGCGGCCTAGAGGGCGTCCGAAGCAGCGCTGGGCTGATACGTTACATACGGACTTGAAAGCGGCTGGTGTCCACCCTGATCTAGCGCTGGATCGAGAAAGGTGGCGTCATGACACCAGAATAGCGGACCCCGCTACGAAGCGGGACAGACGCTGAAGAAGAAGAAGAAGAAGAAGTCACCGACATCCTGCAACAGGCGCTCGGATTCACAAGGCATGTCTGCAGCTATGTCGCGCATTGGGTGTTTGGTTCAGAAGAGGTGTCAACGATGTCGCGCAATGGGTGTCTGGGGTCAGAAGACATGTCACCGATGTCTTGCAAGGGGTGTCTGGGCTCAGAAGAGTTACTACGGATTTCATGCAAGGGGTGTCTCGGTTCAGAAGAGGTGTCACCGATGTCATGCAAGTGGTGTCTGGGTCAGAGGAGGTATCACCTATGTCGCGCAAGCGGTGTCCGGATACCGAACACGTGTAATGGGTGACCACTAAAGAAGAGACCAGTAAGCGGGGTCCAGTGAAAGGCGGGAGGACCAGCGAAGGGAGGAGGGGGGGGGGTGGCTACTAGTAAGAGCAGAACCTTTAATGGAGCCAGGAAGGGGACCAATAAAGAATACCACTAAGATGAGGTTTGGGGGGGGGGGGTAGTAAGAGGGGGGAGGAAGCGAACGGGAACCAGTGAAGTGGGAAAGTTCTGTGAAGGGGAACCGGTGAAGGGGGAACCATTAAAGGAAGACTAGTGAAGAGGGGATCAATGAAGGTGAGACCAGTAATGGGGGAGCTGTAAATGGGGTGGGGGCAGTCAAGGAAGAACCATTAATGGGACCAGTGAAGGGGACCAATAAAGGGTACCGCTTAGGTGAGGATTTCTTTTTCCTACATTTATTTTCCTGTCTCTGGATGCACATGGGTTGTGCCCTACTGTCCCGCTTTCCTCTAGAAACAGTTTTTCACTGTAACGCGAGTAAGAAGGCCTAGACGGGGTGTTCTATTCTCGGGGTTTGGGGGTGAAGCCCCCAACCAGACGTTTGGCGGCCGTTAGGCCGCTGAACGTCTGGTGTTAAACAATTTTAGAAAACGCTAATAAAAAATTAGGAAAGCTACTTTTTCTGAACGGTAACACGTTGATGACGCAGGAAACCTTTTCGGCAGTGTAGGGTCGTGTGACACGATGTCGTTGCAAAAAATGGATTGGTCCCGCACACCGGGCACTCGAAAATCGTGCGTTCGACAACGTGTTCACATTCCACTGGTAGGCTTTTAATTGTATCTTTATCAAATCATTTTTGTAATTAATGGGGTGATGCCGGTATTGAGATTGTATATGCTCGTAGAACAGTCACTCGAAACGATTTCGCAAAAAAAAAGTGGAACTCCGGATTTTGCCTGATCGCACATTTTAAGATGCCTTGTCGGTGAGCATCTTGCATGGTAATCCCATACCTCTCTTGTTTCACACCCTGTAGATAATTTGTTACTGAAGGCTTATTTATTTTTCTGTGCTTGATGATGATGAACTGTTGTTTTTATATCGCAAAGTTACACTCCATCCCTTGAACTTCAGCTGTTGACCTCATGAAGTTGAAACGTATAAGGTTTTCCTTGATTTTTTTTACTTAAAAGAACGTTTTGCAGCTAATTGTACTTTTTAACGAAATTTAACGATTTACCGGAAATTTAACGAAAATTTTCCGTTAAAAAATTTCGTTAAAAAAATTTAACGCACAGAATTTTGTGTGCACCCCTGGTCCGAACGAGGCCTGGGGGTTGATCGGCATTGATCAGTCATCGCGGGAACCGCACCGCGTCGGACCACGCACAGCGGCCGGGTCCCCAGAACAGTGGTCTTCCATCCTCGCCGCAGGATAGCCGGTCTGGCCGTAAGGGCCTCATCTTTTTTGCTTTTATCCTTCTGTTTTATCCTCTAACTGCACTTTCGTGGGGGAAGGGTCCATTCTCTCGCTTAGAGAAGTTCAGAAGTGTCGTGAGCACGTCATCAAGTGCTAGGATTTCTACCGTCGGTTGGACCCGACGTCTTCAATCCTAGTTTCTGCTCCTCGTATTCCCCGGGACGACACTAGGCGTCTCCCGGTCAGGGCTGCGGTAGGATTAGGTGACTTCCCCCCCCCCCCTCCGCAGAGAGTGAGTACCTTCGCTGAGCATAGCGACCAAGGGCCCCAGTGCTCTTGACATCTTTTGTGCTCCACTCCCCAAAGTCCCTTTTTCTTCTCTCACGGTTTTCGGCTGACATAACTAAATCATTACTCCGTCCAAAATAAAAACTGATATTTAACGAAAGTTAAACAGCGCCTGACATTTTTTTAGTAAGTGTTATTGAGGCAAGATTCTTTCGTGGCTCATTTGATAGAGCTCCGACTTCTAATATAGGAGATGGTAGGGTTCAGATCAATTTCAGATTTCTGAACTGCCAATTCAAGCCGTCTTAGCCTCCTATCCCTCCACCGGTTGTAATCACACCAAATCTGGTCGGCTCCTGTAGTTGGCTGGGTCAGCATCGCCTCCGCGGCGAAGGCAGTCTGGCTGAGTGCGAAGCGGCGGGTGTCACTGCGCGAGTCGAAGCTAATTGGCTCCGCAGGCACTGTCCCGCGTCTTTGCCCGCGCCGCTTTCAGGCAGAACGTCCCCTCCCAACCCACGTTATGCTAATCTTCTTCCTTTTGGTTAAAACGCTTTTTTAATTCCCACAAGCATTTTATGGCAACTTATTGATTATGTCTACAAGTAAAGGTGTTTACATGTTAATATGGTACTGCAATGAAATAGCTATTTGCTTAAATAAGCTATTGAACTTCTATACGATTTTTTGTCTGTTGCTCGCTTGTGCTTCAGAATAATGTCCGAAAAGCAAACCAAAAACAACATTGTGCCTTACCGAAAGAACCTCCACTGCACAAGGGTGGAAGTTGCCAAGCAAGCCGATTCCTATAGCTGCAAGATCCGGAGGAAAAACTACAGGAGTAAATAGAAGACAGACGATGAGTTCGTGGCTATACGTTGAACACTGAAAGCAAATCAGTCCTCTTCGTCACCGTTGCGTTGCATTAATTTTGCGTAAAGCAGCCTAATTATTCCACCCCGCTTGCGATTGAACATCTTAGCTGAATCGGTTCAATAAAGGAAATACATACAACTGCCAACTTCTCCCTTCTTCAAACCTCGGCATTGTAAGTTTCAGTCAGTTTAACTTTCTCTGCCAACACGTCACTTTACACCAACGTCCAAAACGATGAATCCCTACAGGCTCTATCTGAAATGTTGGATTTGCATGTGGGGAACATAAACACCTTTGGATTGTCGAAAGCGCACATCATGATTCTAGTCAAAGAATGTTTGCATTGCAATGTCTTCAAATGGTCAGGTTCGTATTATTCCCAAGTAAGAGGATTGGCTATGGGTCAACGATTAGCGCCGGTCCTTGCCGTATGCTTTATGAGTAGGATAGAGCAACCGGTGCTTGACCGCTCACCGCTAATTTTCTACTTTCGCTATTTTCTAGATGATTGCTGTATCGTTACATCCATACAGTCCGAAATGGATGAGTGTTTCAGGTTAATGAACGAGCAATCTCAGTACATTATACTTACCAAAGAAACTCCGAATAATGGTTGGCTCGCTTATCTAAACACGCAAGTTAAGGTGTCCGGTGAGGGAATGGTTAGCGTGAAATGGTACCGGAAACCAAGCTCGAAAAACATCTGGATTCATGCAAGGTCAGCACACCCCACCGCTGTGAAGAGGGCTGTTGTCAGCAGCACGGCAGTTGGTATGTGTACGGGCCCCAGCGAACGTCAAGAATCTTTACGACAGGCTTCAGATATAGCCACTTCAAACGGCTATAGGGTTCCAAGTGGCCATAGAAGATCTCACGCAAACTCCCATGATAAATCCCGTGTAGACAAGATGCCTCTCATCCTACCGTTCATCTCCGATAGAGTCACTGCTGAACTTCGAAGAGCTATTGTAAGGACACAACTGCAGGACGACGTCGTCTTAGTGAACATTCCTAACGACAACATTAAGCGGCAGTTAGTTCGGAATAGACTCTACGATCAACAGTGTCTTTCTGAAAATTGCGTTATTTGCTCAAGTGGAAGATTAGGCGATTGCTCAAAGATTGGAGCAATTTATCAGATCGAATGCTTGGCATGTAACGCCAAATACATCGGAGAAACGGGAAGAGCTCTTGCAGTACGTGTGAGGGAACATTTATCAAGTAAACGACGTGGATTGCTAACCAGCCCACTTGGAAAACATAGGATTGATGCGCATAACGGGAATGACTTTGAGGTGAAGTGTACCATCTTGGCCGTTGTAGGAGACATTTCGGCAAGGAGAGCGTTGGAGGCATTCTGGATTTTTACAAGAAATCCAGTAATGAACAACCGGAATGAGTGTCTTTCTGTTACGAGTGACTTTCTGCCGCTTGTGCCGCATTGTGAACTATAGAAGGACCGGTCGGTGACAGCGGTGTGCAGTATGCCCCATTCGTCCTTACTGGCTTACTGACGTGGGCGAACATCAGCCCTTGCGGTGGATCCAATTGTTGAGTTCGTTTCTCCCACTTGGCCCCTCCCTTGTGTTCGTGGGGAAAGTCCGAAATGCTAGGGTAGCCAAGGCGCTTGGTGGGGTAGAGCGCAAATGAAAACTTATGCACCACATTCAGGCCTCTGAAGACGACGAGAAGTCGAAACGTCAACCCTGCCCTGCTAAATGAAGATCCACCTAAAACCTCGTGTTGGCACAGAAAGTTAAGCTGACTGAAACATACAATTGCTTTGCTGTCTGTCAGAAGTAGAAAACAAACGCATTTTTTTGTTCTTGATTCTAACAGATTCCTTCCAGTTGTACTTATTCGTTTCTCATCTTGAAAGAAGAACCAGGCAATTAGTAAAGGAGCCACGCAAAATGTATGAGAATTTAGATAGCACCAATCGAAATGGGAAGATATAAAGCGGTTACCCCACTTCCACTTCCCACAATATTTACCCTCAGCTTTTTCCCTACCTTGGAGTACAAAAGGCTCACAATGAGTACTGTATATAGTATGATAGGGCGATCTGTTGGTTCCTCACCACTGGTCTTAGTGAAGCGGTCCTCCATTACTGGTACTGGTCCCCCTCAATGATCCACCCTTAGCGGACAACGTCTTCGGCACACCTTCTGAATCCCCAGGCACATTGGACGACGGCTTCGGCACGTCTTCTGAGTCCCCAGGCACGTCATGTGACGTATTTCGTAGGTCTTCTAAATCCCCTGTCACGTAGAAGACGTCTTGGTATTCTCCGCTATTTTCGTGCCGCGTAAGTTGATCAATATCGATGGACAGCGATCGATACTTTAAAAACGAACTTCAGATTCGTGTTCAGCGACCGCGATTACCCCAGGGCTGAAGCTTTGAACCGCTTCAACGACATCCTCAGAAGAAATCGATAATTTGATCAATATCGATTGATGGCTATCGAAGCTTCAAACGAGCTTCAAATTCGTGTACAGTGACTTAAACTACCACCAGGGGTTAAGTTTCCACACATGGAGCGCCTGGTAGTTTCCGCTATTTTCGTGCCATAATTCCCCCCCCCCATTCTCCCCCTATTTTGTGACTAATTTCTGCGGCGGCGCCGATCGATGGTGTGACTCACACGCTTGACGTGTTATTATAGGGTGTGATTATGCTTTTCGTAGCCAGATTTATACTATTTTCTCTACTCCCCACTGGAAGAGAGATGTCAGAAGGACGGATCCTAATGCAAAGCCAGCTCTCCATGTTCATTCGATTAAACGTATCCTTATCATAGTGTAGACATGTACACTATGTAGGGTAAGGATAAGGGACGGCGCCACTCAACCCTTTTTGGGATGTGGATCGCACTCTACTTTTACTGGATGTCATGGAGGCGATTTAAATGCGAATTTGGCCAAACAGTGACTTACGGTGGCCGGTCAATGAACAAGTCAGTAGTTTCCCCTTCAAAGACAAGGCTAATACCCTTGGGGGGCTGGAGGTTCTGTTTGGCCGGAGGGAGAAATCGGAGGAAAAAAACTAAAAAGAAAAAACCGGTACCGGGTACAGTCGGCGCCTCCTCCGACTGCGCTCCTCGCGCCAAACTGTGATAAGTACAGTGAAAAGATTTTTCTATGGAGAATGAAAATGTATGACTGACCGTAGTGATTAGCAGAAACCTTGAATAGGTCCTCATGCTACGAGGAGTAAATTTAAAAATGGCATAATTGGCCAGGCAGAAAGCAACCAGTCCCACAGCACTTATCGCATGAGATATGTGGAGGGTACCCCTCATACCCTCCGGCTCGTTTTCATCCATCTGAATACTTCGTCACATACACATAAAGTACAGCAAACACCATTCGCGAATCAAAGATAAATGACGGCGATTCGAGAGACAATAGCACACACTTACAGAACGTTTTACGCAAACATCCATTTTTGTTAACAAATATCCAAACACTTTGTACAGAGGTACCGTTCGTACGAGCGACGCCTATACCAACTTGGCGCCGATTCTTGGGAATTCACCAGAGAAGTTACAGATCTTGCCCCAATGTATGTACTTATGTACGTAAACTTCAGCATGATTGGATTTCGAAGTCCTAAAGATGTTATAGATGCGATGATTAGCTTTGTGTTTCCAGGTGCAAGTCCGAGATCCTAGGATAAGTGAGGCGATGATGGAGTAGAGCGCCAACTAAAACCTATGAATCGAATTTAGACTGCTCACTACGGCGCGAAGTATTAGGTTGTCCCATAAGTCCCCCGTTTTTTTTCAACGATTCACTGCAGATTTCGCCGGCGGTCTCTTGCATAGCGCTGCATAGCTTTCGAAAGAGAATGATTTGCTCTATCAGAGCATGTATTGCATTTCTTTCTTCATCATGAATTTTGCCAATTTTTAGGTCGTTGAAGTGGAAAGTGAAAAAGTGAAAAAGTAGCCATTTGCGCACTTGTTCTCTCCGCTTAGGTTTGTAATTTTTTGCGCAGCTTTTTATAGCACTTGGAAGACAATGTTCTGTACTACAAGAATATGTGTTGGTCCTATTTTCTTACTTGCCCGTTACTGATTTTTAGGCCATCAAATTGGGAATTCCGACTTTTCCGTCCGAATTTTTACCAAAACTCCGGTTCTGTGGTTGGACTTTTTGCTTGGTGTCATATGTCGTTTGGGTACATGTCGCATAGGTGAGCAGCATTGGTAGGTGGGAGCCGCCAGCCAATAAGCCAATAAGCATAGCCCACCCGAGCACATGCTAGCCCATCAGGATATCGACTGGATACGCACTCTCTGAACGGCATGCCCATTCAATGCGGTCTGATTGGTTTAGGCGTCCCCACCTACTAATGCTGCTCACCTACGCGACATATACCGTCGTTTGGAAGAGGATGTCTTGCTCAGTAAGAATTTGTGTCGCGTTTATTGGCTCCCGCTGATTTCTGTCGAATATCAACAACTGAAGAAGGAGAAGGAGTTGTTGGTGAAGACGATTTTTCTCTTTTTGGCATTTTGTTGACATTCAAAAGAAATCAACAAACGCGACACAAGTTCTTATAGAGCAGGTCATTTTTTTTCGAATGACATATAACACCAACCCAAAAAGTCCAACCACAGAGCGGGAGCTCTCGGCAAAAATAACCATCCTCCTTCGGACGTCCCAATTTGATGGCCTAAAAATCAGTAACGGGCAAGTGAGAAAATAGGACCAACACCTATTCTTGTAGCACAGAGTATTTTCTTCCAAATGCTCGAAAAAACTGCGCAAAAAATTACAAACCTAAGCGGAGAGAACAAGTGCGCAAATGGCTACTTTTTCACTTTTCACTTTTCACTTCACCGACCTAAAAATTGACAAAATTCATGATGGGAAAAGAAACGCAATACACATTCTGATAGAGCAAATCATTCTCTTTCGAAAGCTATGCAGCGCTATGCAAGAGACCGCCGGCGAAATCTGCAGTGAATCGTTGAAACAAAACGTCGGGGACTTATGAAACAACCTAATAGAAACCTCTGGCTCTGCGAAATAAGATCCATTTCAAAACCTTACGAGAAACACGTTCTCCTCTTGACACACCCCCATATTGTGAATCTAGCAATTCACAATATGGGGGGTGTGTCAAGAGGAGAACGCTGGAGATTACTTTTTAAATCTTGCAGCTAAGAAAAGTGAGAAATATCGGCGTAGGATAAAAACTGTTTTGGCTTATGTTTCGAATCATGATAGTAGAAATTCATTCTAAGTGAATTGCTTGCCAAAATTCGAAGAGGATAAGTGACGAGTAAATGAATTCGAAATACAATGCGTTTAACTGCAGCACTGAAGGCAAAGATCCACAGCGTCGGCGAGAAAGAGAAAGTGTTTGGTTGATTAGTGCGGTGCATGGGGACTTGACTGAGCCTGTTAGTGGTGATTAGTTGATGTAATTTACTCATTTCGAGCAAACAAATGTGGACTAAAAATAGCAGGCTCAGCAGCGGAGATGGGTACAGGCCCTAACGAGTGACGGCAATCCTTGGGGACCAAGCAGAACATGCGAGAGCGGCGACTGCTGCGGCAAGGACGACACCTGCAAAGGGTATTGCCATAGTCACGGTGCCTATTGCTCTTGCAACTGCATGAGAGTCCTCTGCTCAGCTTCCTGAGAGCCCTCCGGTGCAGTTAATCAGAGAACATGGTTATTTCGAGGAGGAGTTTTTTATGATTAAATCGAAGGAATAAACAGCTGCTTCCACTGTGAGAAGATTAAGCGTTCCTTCATCAAAGAAAGCCCCACTTCCAGAAGCCACATATTTAGATGCAATATACAGTACCGGACATGTCTTTTGGTCATTGGCCGAAAAAGCCGCGCCGGCCAACATAGGCCGCTTTGGAGCGTTCCAAAGCGGCCTTTTTGAATAACTTCTTTAGAACCCGAGTACTTGCGAAAATAAACATATATTTGAACTCAGCAGCTCAAGCTCTATCTTTTGGTATATAAATCTCAGTAGAGTTGAACAATGCATATAGGCCCGACAGAATCAATCGAGTGGGCGCGACAGCTTGTAGAGTGGGTGTTTGAGGACTTTTTTTCCGAAATTTCCAGCCGTCTTACTGAGGAATTGTTCTAAGACTGTCCAGCTTGCCTTTGGAGTGTGCCGTGCACAATGCATACAGAATCGGACCTACCAATCGAGTGGGCGCGACGACTTGCAGAGTGAGCGTTTGGGGAGTTTTATCACAAATTTGCAGTCGCCTCACTTAGGAATTGCTCTAGGACTGTCCAGCGAGCCTTTAGAGTGCGCCGTGAACAATGCATACGTCATCGAACCTATCAATCGAGTGGGAGCCACCGCTTGCAAATTGCACACGCGGCCGTGTTCGGAGCGCAATAACTCTGTCAGGTCCGAATCGTTTCGGCTGCAACTCGTGGGTCTTGTAGGCAGTGAAACCTTGTAGTAGTAGGCTAACGTAGAACGGTGTAGCTTATGATTAGGTAAAGTTACAGGGGCGCGAATATGCAGGTTAGCCTTGTGTTACACGATTTTTTCGAAATTCAGACGACCTCTGCAGGAAGACGCGTAGACCTAACGGCCTACAAACGCGTAGGCGAGCAGTGCAATTAATGTACTTTATGATGACTTGCTCAGAACTCCCTAGTTTCCTGAAGTGCCTTAGCCCCATCTGCCAATTTAGAGTGGCGGAAGATAGCGGTTAGTGTTTCTTGAGTTCTTGCACGCCCAGATTTGAGTTTTTGACACTCGCAATGGTACTGCTCTGTTCAGCGTGAAAAGCGCTATCGAATGGTGTCAATTCCGGCCGATTATGGAAACATCGATTTTTCGACAATTTCGCATCGAGGACGAGACCGCTCCAGGCCGTCGCAGACGGACGATGACGTCATCGAAAATCGATGTTTTCGAAATTGGCCAAGCTTGATACCATTTGATAGAACTTTTCCTGCTGATTTCAACGGTGTTACTAGCAGTATCGAGAACTGTGATCTGGGCGAATAAAAGCGCGGAGAACATCGACTCTCGTCTTGCCAAATAGGACGCAAGGGCGTATTCGGAGCGCAGTAACTCTGTCGAGATCAAATCGATCTGGCTGCAACGCGTTGCTTTTGTAGCCAGTAAAACGCTCTAATAGCATGCTAAAGAACATCGATATAGCTTGTGAGTGGACGAAGTAACAGCGGCGCGAATATGCAGGAGAGGCTTGCGTGACGCATTTTTTCCGATTTCGGTGGACCACTGTGAGAAGACGCGGCGAGCTAACGGCCTCAAGAAGCGTATGCCAACAGAGCGCTCAAGGTACTTTACGGTGACGGGCTCAGAACTTCTCAGCTGCCTAAACTGCCTTAGCCCCATCTGCTGTTTTAGGGCGGCGGTTGAAGTATCCTGCCCTCTTACTTGCCCATATTTGGGTTTCCGACACTCACGGTAACACTGTTTTTTTTTATAACGAAAAGCTCTATCGAATGGTTTCACTCTCGACATTTTCAAAAAAATCGATTTTTTGACAATATCGAGGACGTGGGCGCCCTAGGCAGAGCTGCGCGGGCGATGACGTCATCGAAAACCGGTATTTTCGAAATTGGCCAAATTTCGTCGTGCAAACATCGTCCAAAATCGTCTAGGCGTTATTTGGGCCGCTGATTAGGAATCCGACGTCCGTTTCTGAAAAATCCGTCGACATCAGCAGGTTACTTCCCGTTTGAGGGTGGTCGGGCCAGGATC